>JXXA01017520.1:0-11722 GCA_000956255.1 Anopheles punctulatus
ATAAGCTCTCTTGGCCCCACCGCAACGCACCGAGCGAAAGCTTAGCGTTTGTGTTTTTGTTTTTTTTTGTTAAAATTTATCTCGTCGGATGTTTCTTTTATATTATTATTTGGACGACGGAACTCCCTCTCTCTCTCTCTCTCAGACATCGGACGATTCCGTGCGGGCAGTGATTTTGGGCGAAACCGCACCCGCAAAACTGGCAGAATTAAAACCGAAACCAAAGTGCATGCAATTTGTCCGACTGTGTCCGGTAATCGCGATCGCGAATGATCCCGAGTGGTTTGGTATAAGTGTCTGTGCTTGTGTGTGCGTGTGTGTTTGTGCATTCGGTGCGTGTGCGCGTGTGCGTGTGTGTGGGTGTGTGTGTTTGTTCGGTTAAAGATCGGATCGCCCTTGTGATTGCTGGCTGGTGCTTTGATTTAGGTTGTAATTTTGTACTTCTTTTCTTATCCCTTCTCCCCACCCCTTTCTCCGTGGCAGCGTCAGTGAAATCCAGCGTTCGGTGCAGAAAAGGCCGCAACGTGCAAGTGGCCGCGAGTTATCGCATACTGTTTTTTTCTTTTAAATTCAAGTTTGGTTTTTTGGTGGCTTAACGCAAGCAAGGTGGACAAGGTGGGTGGCTAACGGTGGTGCAACGTAGTGTCGCTGGACGAATCGCCGGCCGCAGCAGGATTCGCCAAAGGTAAGTGGTGTTTGATCTCGTTTGCTTCATGCTCGCTTTTAAAACGCCACATCGCTTTCGCGCGCGGGTCGGACAGTAACAGTGTGCGCGGTTGTTAACTGCCTGTCGACGATTAATCGTACATCGGGGGTATTTTTTGTGCGTGTATGTTTCTTTTTTTTTATTGTTCTGGGAGCTTCACCATTCCACCTCCATGGCGGACGGTTTTGTGTGTTCTTAAGATGCTCGAGAAAACAGCGATCGTCTCATCGCATACCACGCGCAGGGTCGTTATTTTCGCGCGATGTTCTTCACGTCACATCCACCTTGCTTATCGTTTTCCCCTTCGACGTTCGCCGATCGTTGCCGACCGGACCGCGAATGGGCCGTGCGACTTTTCTAATCAACCACCACGACTGCACGACTTTAATGACTTTGCTGCCAAACAGTTCTCGGTAGCTTCCGCGGTGGAAGCTTGAACATAAAGCTGGGCAGCGTTTTAAAGAGGTCCAGACCTGATTTATGTTCTTTAATGCTTCTTTAGTTGCAAACAAAAAAAGACTTACTTTATGACACTGCACTCTGCCCCATTCGGGCGCTGTTTCAACGCGCCGCCGAGGCGATTTATAATTTATGGAAATTCGGTTGCGATGTTTGCTTCCCTTCGCCGGTTGCTAAATTTGTTTTTGAACCAGCCGACACATTTTATGGACAACTTAATTGAGCACAGGGGCTCCAAATCCACACGCCCGTTTGATCCTCGGTTCGCGTGAATCCCCCGAATGTCTCATCATCATAAATCCATAAGCTCCGCTACATGCGAGCCTGGAACGTGTCGTGCCGACAGCGCCTCCCCCCCAACTCCTTCCTCCCTGTCCCGGGTCCGTTTTCTGCGAACTAATACATCTTGGGAAAGCTTTGTTTTGCGAGCGGTACATGCTGGCAGCATGGCGGATAAAACCCCTTTTCAACGCGCGGGGACGCATTGAGGTAGTAAACAATCATCGCCTCGGTTCCTCCCGCGAGCATTTCGATGGTGCTTTCAAAGTTTCGGAAAACAAAAATATCTTCGGTGACTTGTTTCCTGCCTCCCGGGAGGGGGGGAAAAAAACGCCGCGCCACACACGTGTGCGAACGCCGCCGTGTTGTTATTGCGGGTGGGTGCGAGCGCACGGAGCACATGCCGTGGAGAAGGATTTGTGCCGGGATTTACCGCTTTGATCCTCGCCCAATTTGTTGGGATTGGCTTCGGTAATTGTTTTGGAATCAGCTTTGAAGCAGCTTTGCGGCGCGAAGTAACGCGGGCCCAACCGAGGCCATCCAAAACCGGTGGCGTGTTCTCAGCCATGCCAGAAAGATCTTTCACGCTCCGTTCCGTATCCGGGCGGGACGGAGGAGCACGTTCCGTGCGCGCAAAGCAACCGGAAAACCGCAACCGCAACCGGAAAGTTTGCTGTCCGCCTGGAACCGTCCGGCCAGGAAGGTCGACCGGTCGCAGCTGCACCGCGGCTGGGAAGATCAATTTGCAATTTGAATTTCGAAAATTTTAAATTGAAGAAGTTTCCGCCGCGGTTTCGGTGGCGTGAGTTGGATGCGATTCATTTTCTCGTTTTCGAAACCACGCGCTGCTTCGGTTTTCGGCGCGACGATGTCACTCAAACAATAGCGATGGTACTTCGGTTGGGTGGTCGGCCACGTTTGGGCGTGCGAGGGCCTCTCGAACCGGGCACGAGTATGACATTTGAGGTGCGTTTTGTATGCACAAAGTTCGCCTCGGAGAAGGGATGGATAATTTTAGTAATTAAAATTCGTTTTCTTGCCGTAGATGTGGGCAGATGTTGAACTTAAAATGGATTATATCGTGGACGTTTGTTGAACGACGCAAAAAAATGCTATGAAAACATGTTTAATTCACTTGAAAAAGGCATTACATCGAATTATACTACCATCATAAGATAGAACACAATTAACCATGATGAAAAAATGAAAGTTAATGTTATTTTACTGAAGATGTGTGAGGTATTGTTATGCATACAATTTAAAATCATCAATTTACTATTTTAGTTTATGATACAAATTCTTATCAAATACTAAGTAAATGTTTTTCAAACAGCTCACCCTTTGCAACAAAAAATCAATGTTCTGTATTATCTCTTTTAATATTTCTCTATTGAAAATCATAATTCAAATTTATTTGTCTGAATAAAAATAAAAAAGATGGTCAAACGGATTCGCTTTTTAGAGCGGCATTAAATTATTGAGTGGATAACCCAAAGTAACAGCTTGATTGTAAAGATTACTTTGTCACATCAAGGCTTTGCTGTAAAAATACAGAAACCTGTATTTGAAACGTATATAAATTTTCAGAGACGATATCTCCGCTACTTTTAGCAGTTTATTTAACCACTAGTAGCATAAATCGTTCAGATGGTTTACACCAAGATGCCTTCAAGAACAAACGCTCACCCCCGAACACACAAAGATAGCTTCCATTCATTAAGCGGCTGGAAGCAAAGTGACGGGTGCGAAACCTTTTCGAAAAAGAAAAAAAATGCGCGTTTCCAAACCACCCGAAAGAAAGCGCGTTTCGCAATCGCTTCTGCTTTTCTTGGCGGTGCGCTCCGAAGACGGATTGCACCATCGTTACCGGGAATTCAATTAGCTTAGCATCGGAAACCGAAAAACATCAATAGAGGCACGCTGGTGTTGTGCGGGCTTGCAAAGTGTTAATTGATCTGTGCTAAGGTAAGCAAAGCTGAACTCTCCCGTCTTCACCCGGGGACGCAAGGTGTATTTTTTTTCGTACGAAAAGGGTCCCGGAGGTGCTTCCGGCCGGTTGCTGTGGTTTTCCGATGCCGAAACGGGACCGCGCTTCGTACAAACCACCTCCCGGACACTTGAGTGGAGAAGCCCTACCGTGGGCGGGTGGACCGGGAGGGGTTTCGGACCGATGAATGAAATAAACCAACGGCAAATCAAGTGGACTGTTTCGATGAAAAAGGGGCACTTGCTCGTGGAGGAACGCACATGAATCACTTCACTCGCCGCAAACCCTTCAAACCCCCTGGCAAGCTTCGCTTCAGTCACGATTTTTTATCCACCTCTGGAACGGGGGATGGGCGTGGAAAAACCGCAAAGTCGGGGACACTTCCCGACTGCCCGACCGCTCCGAAAGGGGGGTTTTGCACGCATGCTTAGGACTCGCATTCTGGGCTGCGTAGCATTTTATGCATATTTTACCGAACCCAACGCCGGTCCGGGCCTGGGGGTTCGAGAAGCTCGCGCGTTTCGCTGTGGCGATCGCGAAACGACGTGCTTCACTTTGAAACGGCAGCCAAGATCGTCGTCGTCCCGGGTGCTGGGATGTATTGTTTTGACGACGGGACGACTCACGCTATGCTAATGCCAACGGCAAACCCGACCCAACCCATACGCGGACACTCGCGTCGGGAACGGGGAGGGGAAGGGTGGTGCTAAATCCCAAGATATTGCAACAGGAGCGGTTGTCGCTAGCGCTAACCGAAAAGGCACACACAAACGCTCGGTACAAATCTCCGCGCAGGACACTGGAGTGCGTCCCACGGTGCGTGGTTGGGTTGGGACCGTTTAAACCTTACCATAGAGAAAGAGAGAGAGAGATACCGAGAGAAAGAAACGAGTGGCACAGCCTCCGGGCGGCTACCAGCGATTATGAGCCCATTTTTCTTTGGCATGCTTTTTGGGTTTTCGGTTTTTGTCCGGTTTCGGTTCGCCGTGATGGGACAACAATGGTCGCATTCTAGAGTCCCGCGAGTCCCGCGAGACTCGGCCCTAATGGGCTCGTTTCTAGCTGGTTGTGCGTTTGAGACGGATGAATACTTGGAATTCTTAATTAACAACATGTGTTCGACGGGTGTGCCGGACGGAACGATCGGCCCAGAGCGGGCTCATATATCATGGGCCACTAGAAATGCACTTCCTGCGTGCGAAGCAGGCTGAGAGCGGCGTGTCCATCCGTTCGCTACTTGATGGGTCATAAATTGGGAAGTTAAAAAAAAACCGCACGCATCAAATGCAGCCCTCGGCCTAGACGCGTCCCGAGGTGGAGCTGATTTTGCCTACTTTTGGAAGCCAAATTTTTGTCACATCTCTTAAATGCCATGCCCGTGCACAGTGTTTGCTGTGAATAAATGGGAAATATTTACATCACAAACACCATTAGCGCTACTCTAACCGTTTTGTTGTTTTGCTTTCGATGACATTTACCGACGCACCGGCCGATTCAGATTTGATCACTTGCCGATAGTTAATTCGATTATTTTCATGCCTCTGTACTGAGCGGCCCTCTCCAAAATGAAAATAAGAAAAAAAAACCATTACCTAATCGTGCACCAGGGCCGCCCCGTTCCCGAATCTCGTCACCTAAACGAGAAAAAAGAAAGTGAGTGAGTGCATTGTGCAAGCGCGCCCACCGAAAGGGACTCGTTGCAGCGGGAGTTCATCATGTGAACAGCAAAACCAAACAAGCGGAACCGACCCAAAAAAAAAAATTATGCGAAGAGTTTTTAAAGCGTGTAAAGCGGCATCTGGCGACATCGACGCAGTGCTTTCGCTCACCCCTCTTTCGGGGCTCGGTCAGCCCCCGTCGTCATCCGTCGCCACATTTTAAGGGCTCGAGCGGTAATGAAAAGAAAATCACAGTAAGCAGGCGGCGTCGCGGTGCCGAAGGCCGAAGACGGTGCGTTCAATTTACATAGCATTACCGTAAGTCACACATGCGTGACGTCAGCGGCGGTCAAGCGAACGGGACGATGCTACGGGCGGGTCCACAAATTACCATTGACCGATATACCGAGCCGGGTGGTTAGGGAGAAGGAACGAAAAAAAAACGACCAAAAAAGCAAGTAACACGATACGAAAACTAAACGATCGTTCACCGAAAATCGCGTTTCACCAGCATCCACCACCCGTCATCCGGGGTCAATATTGGGCTTCTGCAAACACGGACAAGGTGCTGGCTGGTGCAGGAGCTAGCGGTCCCACTTCCCACCTTCTCCCACCCTCCCCTCGGGAGCCCTTTTGTTCGGATGAATCGATCGATGGGCAACGAAAACCCTTTCCCCATCGATTCACACCGTTGTGTCACAGTTGTCTTAAGGATTTGACGAATCAAATCCACCCATCGGTGGGGTGGCCAACCCCATCGAAACCAGCTTCGCCTCGCGTGGCCATGCTGAGCTGCGACGAGTGTTTTGCCTGTCAACATCGGTTCAGACACCACTCGATGTTTGGCTTACGGCAGCCTGGCATCGGACGAAGAGTGGCGAAATAAAAGCGAAAAAATCGGGACGAGAGATTTAACTCTTTTTGTTTTATTTGCTACCCCTTTTGGAGCAAACCCGAGTGGCAAGGCGAGTGAGGCAGGGCTTTGATAACACATGGACTGTTGATGCAGGATCTTGCGAGTGTCGTGCGGAAGCGTCCCTTTTTCGCACGCCTCACCACATCCTGCGATGTGCAGCGAGCGGGGCAACAAGCAACAAATCCCCTTGGTTTCGGGTTTTGTGGTTCCCCACACGGTGGCCATCGTCATCCTTGTCTGCTGCTCACGGTACAGATTAATTTCCTACCCACGGCGAACATTACACATATCTTCTCCGGCACGATGTCCGGACCGAAGCTACCGACCGAAGGGTTAACCGAAACCACTGATTTCGGGGTGTTAATTCCCCGGAACGTTTCTTTCGAAAGCTTCCGCTCATGAGATGTAACATCGGGCGGACCAGGACCGGGAGCAGACTTTTGACGCATCATCCCCGGTGCAGCGAACGCGAGCGGGTCGGGTTGGAAGTGAAAGTGTTATGCTACCGGCACCGTCTCATCGCACAGATAATCGCTGATCACCGTCAAGTGGCGAACGTGTACGGTCCTGTTCCGTGCATGCACTTTGGGAACCGTTGCCAGCACATCTGCTGGTAGGGGAGGAGAAAATCTGGTAATGTCGTAATGAGTGGAAGAAGGATTAAGATAAATTATCTTCACCCATTATCCGATACTACGGTCGGTTCTTCCTCACACGGTGAAAGGCGTTCAACAGATGTCACACAGATAAGATAATGTTCGCACTGCTCTGATACTGCTCGCATCAGATGAACACTGGATGTGATGAAGGTAAAAATTCACTCATTTTGTTTAAATAATTTTACATACAAAATTGTTCAGAAATTAAAAACAGATAAAAAAAATTATTTCAAGCAGAGAAATTACTCCAATTGGACAACAGCAAGTTAGTAGCAAGCAAATCGTTCTTATATCGATTAGCATTGTATTTAAATTATTATTTGTAAAAATAGCGAATGAATTATCTCAATATCTACACATTTTCAATGCATTTTCTTGAATTTATTTGAGCGATAAACTTCCTTTTGACCAAAACTCACGCATGTTATTAGCATAATCTGTCTATTCGATCCGGTGATCTACGAACTCGAGTGATATTTTTCGTATACAACGATAAAATTTACATTTCATGGGATTTTCAAAAGCCAGTAATACCATTTTTATTCCCCGTTCGGCTTCACTGTGCGCGTACGAAGCGAACGAAGTTGAAACGTTCTTCTGTCCCACTGTTCGAATCTGCAGTTGCAGTCGGTGATAGAGTGATTTGTTTCTCGGAAGAATACGACCGAAAAAGAAAGCGAGCACAAAAATCGAGCCTCTCCCACTTGACTCATTATTGCCCTTCGATCGATAACGCTAGGGCTGGGCTGGGCTGGGTGCTGTCGGCCGATGTGACAGATAGGCCGGGATTAGGGCGGGGAAAGCTATCGGGCGTAGATCTTACGACCCACGCACCGGCCGGTTGCTGGATCGGTACCGAGCCGGTTCAGCCGGGTGGACATTTATCACCATTGTCACCATTTGCAGCTGATTCATAGCATCTCTCGTAGGTTTATGAAAATTTCAAGCAGGGGTTGATGTAATGGGACGTAAAATAACCGTAAAGCTGGACCCAAATTGAGCTATACCTGTTCCGTGGCGGGAACCGCGTGGCGTCGCTTTAAAACAAACAATTCGAATGCGTACAGGGGCTATTATTCAATACCGCCGGTGCATTCCGTGTAAATGCTTTCCGCGCGCTCCAATAAATCTTCCCATGTTCGGAATGTGGAGTGAAGATGGCGATTCGATGCGTATTTGCCGCGTACATAAATTTCGCCGCTCCCTGGCAGCGGGCAGGTGTAGCTCGAAAGACGCGTTCGATCGATAGCGCTAATCTGCAATACATTGCCGCACACTTCTTTGAGCATCTTCATCACCATCGGGTTTGGGGTTGCGATTCGCGAATCGTATTCCGAAAATCTTCGACAACGATCGCCGACAACAGGTACGCAATAACCGTTTCCATCGCGCGGGACGTTACTTAAGACGGCTGGGAGGGGAGGTCACGGTAACGGTTCATGTTTGTAAATCATTTTTTATTTGACTGGCTGGTGTTTTCAATTTACTTTCCTCCAATCAACCGCCACCAGGATCCGGACGCATCCCAGTAAAACCAGAAACGAATACCGAAAAGCACGTGCTCTGGTAGGGCTCACCGTAGCCGTCGGCCCCCGGTGGTCGGGGGGTGGTTGTGTGGTTTTTCCGGTGCCCTTTTTTTTCTTCTTCTTCTTCTTCTTGTGTTCGTTCACCCGCTGCTGTTTGTTTTGTATTCAGTGCCCAACTTCCCAGGAAACACTGGTCGGATCGGGTCTTCCCCGTTCGCCGGCACATGCATACAGGCACTTTGATTATTTTCATTGCCTTCCAATATTTTCCTCAGCCCCGGCGCATACGGTGGGCTGGGAAATGGTGGTGCGCGGTTTAAACAAACAACATTGCCGCGAACTAGCCCGCTCCTCCGCGCCCGAACACCGTAAGTTGCAAGAAAACCAGATTGAGTCCTACTTCAGGTTCTGTGATACTCCAACTGCTGCTGCTGGAGGCTGCTGGAGCGGCTTTTCGGAAAGAGTTTTGTTTTGATTATGGTGTATTGTTTCGTTTGTTGATCGTTTGATTTTATTGCCCGAAGTTTCGCTCGCGTCGCTGATTATTATTTGCATAATGTTGGCATAAAGTCCGCGGCCATCGAATGCTATGGTGGGGGAATATGGAAGGAGAGGATGGGAAGGCGGTTGGCTTCGAAAGCCGCTTGTGAATATTGAAATTCGTGCATTTCGTATGCATTGTTTGACCGTTCGCAGTGTTCGTGAGTTAGTTGGGTGGGTACGTTGTCGATGTTGTCGTTAAATCAGGGCAACATAGGGAGCAGCTTACACTTGATTTTGAATCGGTCCTGCGAGCTCGGTAACCGAAGGTGAAATAGATTCTAACGAGTGAGGAAAAGGAACAACGAACATGCGAGAAACCATGCGTGCAAGCTAACATATTCGAAAGCATTCTATAGCTCTAAGATTTGCAACCCTATTCGGACGAATAATGTTCCTACAATTTGCCATAATTTTCCAAGCTGTCTTTTAGTATTTTTATAAAATTTTTATGTAGAGGCATTTTAAGCATTTTAAACAGAACAATAAAGCATGAACAAATACGGAAAAGAATGAACAGAAAATTTCATAATTGATGGTTCTCTTTGAACAAAAATCTGCAAATAATTCGTTTGGCATTTTTGAAACCATTTTTATATTTAGCTTCACGGCTTGATATAACCATAGCAATACACACACTAAGTTACGAATATCACAAAGAAGCAAACAAAATAATCTTCAATATAATTTTAAATATTTAATATTTTTAGTTCAAAACAGTCCAGCATTTCCGTCGAAAATACATGAAAAAATCATCAAAAACCAAATGCTTATGCGACACGTACAAAAGCAGATCATAATAAATTAACAATAAATTATGATATTCCTAATACGTTGATGTAACCGGGCGTCGACAAAACGACATGCCACTCATCAGTTCGATTCACTTTGATGTATGTGAGAGTAATATTTTTAAAATCCCCCTTGCACCGTAATTCAATTACCCTGCTGGCAGCCCGTTTTCCGGCTTCAATTTCCAACAGCCAGCACACCAGCGAACGATCGTTCGGTGGTATGTTTGTGATTGTGTGTGTGTGTGTCACTTCTGGATATTCCCGTTCCAAGCGTACCGTGTCGAGTTAATCATAGAAATGCATAACTAAGCCCAGAACCGTCGTCGCCGCTTCGCTGGTGCTTCTCCGAACCGTGGCACGGGCAGCTGGCAGCGTGGTCTAGGCGCCCGCCATCGTGTGCATGGGTCTTGTAGTCTTCTTTTTATGGGTCCATTCACATCTCGGGTCGGGAGCGGCCCGCGGCTCAGTTTGTGGGCCCGAGCACCAGACGCAGCGGAAAAGTCGAACTGCGTTGTCCGTTGGTCGGTTGGAGGTCCACCAGCAAGTTCATCACTCGTCAGCTCGGCGCTCGTCCTGATGCTGCGTCGTCGTCACTGCCGTTGCATAATAAAATAAAGTCATTAGCTCGCGAAACGCGAAAGTCCCCGCGGCCCGTCGTACGGACCGGCGGCAGAACAGCATTAGCCCTGTGTGCGTTGTAAATGAGCATAAAAGAAACAAAAAAAAAGGACAGCACAACATACGACGAAGAGTGCCAACATGGACCAAAACGTCCAAAAACCCCGAGCAGTGATTTCTATCAAATGCTGCTCCAATACGATGAGCGCGAATATGAATGGCTCGGCAGGAAAGGAAAACGCACGCAGGAAGAAACGGTTAACATCATTTTTGCGATTATAAAAGTGCAATCTGATCCTGTTCCTCGGCACCGCTGTTTTCTTCGGTGCAGTCGATGCACTTTGCTGTAAACACTTTTACAGCCAGCCAGTACACATTCTGCAAATCATTTTATTGCAGCTGCAAATCGGAGAGTCATCACGCTTTTGCAGTGTGCGTCTGTTTTTCGAACAAAATAATAATAATAAAAAAAACAAGTGAGCTTTAAATAAGTGATTTGTTCTCCGGTTTCGCGAAAGTGATACAAAAGATTTAATGGACCCTCGCGAAACGAGCACAGCGCGCTGGGGTCTTTAAACATTGTTTAATGTTTGCCCGTGCAGGGTGGAGCGGTTGTAAATATTGTCTTCAAAAATGTTGAAATATCATCACCGCGCCTGGAAGCAATCAGCCTGAAGTGAGAAGTCGTTGTGTTCATTTATCATTCGGGGTTTTTATTTCGCAAACGAAAAGAAACACAAATACACCTCGAGAATGAGGCGTTTCCTTCCCAAATGATGATTTTCCAAGATGCATTCGTAACCTTTCCCTTGGAACCTTTAGTTTCGGGATAAAGCTATTTTCCACCCAGCTAAAAACCCTCCTCTATCGTTAATTTTTCCTCTCAATTCTAGCCATCGCGTGAAACCCTAGCTCGGGTTGATGTTTATGAAAGGAAAAATCGAATTCTTTCCGAACGCTTGCTAGCACCAGCCCACCGCAGCAGATGTTGCATTCCGTTGCATTCGTGGCAAACCGTTTTGCTCATTTCCTCAAGCCGCTCGTTGGGTGGTCCTGAAATGCATGTGCTTCAACTACTCGCCGCGTTTCGCCGGGTGCGTGGGACCGCCGAGTATGATTTGCAAATGCTGCGAGACATTAGTCGGAAGATGCACCGTGCGGCACACGCACACTTAATAGTTGGCAGCTTTGATGCAGCAAACAAGCTAGGCAAACAAAGTGTGCACGATCTCGGTCGCACGCATCATGTCAGTGATCGATCAGTGGTGGATTAAATATTTACGTTTCGAAGGGAAGTACGATGGTGCGCGAGATGTGCGGCGAGAATCGAACTACATTGTACGATCGATTGTTTACCTTTGGGGGTGTGGCTGATAGTTTTTTTTTGTATGCTAGTTAAAATTTATTGAGTGTAATGATGAGCCAAAACAGTCGCTTAGAGCTGAAGAAAACAAGTGAAATAAAAAAAAAATCAATTACGAACATTTACACATTTTTTCGTCCACGTCCTGACATTCTACCTTTTTCACCTTAAGTTTACTAATTTTGGGGCTTTATAAAGGATATAAAGGATATTTGTT
>JXXA01017526.1:0-10256 GCA_000956255.1 Anopheles punctulatus
GTTTAAGTTTGAGAGCGAGAACGAGAGAAAATCGCGATAAAAGGCACCGTACGGAACAAAACAGAAGAACAAAATCACTCAAAAAAGGGAACTCTTCAAAATAGAAAAACTAATCCAATTTTGCCAACAGTATTGAACGTAAATATATATAGATGAACAACGCCCGCACTGTCCAAAATTGTGGTTTAATAAGTGAACAACGATATCCATCCTGCATATCAACGGGTGGTGGAAATGATCTCGATTGAGTCACATCGAGTGTCTCGATAGATTGCCAGCCGGAATGTCGGTGAGGTTGTCCTTGTAGTTCTCGATGCCGAGCTTTACTCACGTTGGTTTATGCTCGGTTTATATTTACAGGTTCATTTAATTATTATTTAATGATATTTATATATGTTCATATGTGATGTAAATATAATAAAATGCATATAAATCAATCTACAAATAGAAATGTCCGACCAGCCTGCACTGATTTGTTCGAGGAAAATGTTTTCATCAAAAATTCCGTTCAAAAACATGTTCCCCGAATGTCCGAGTGCATTCGATCCGAGTTGTGTGTTCACTTAAAGCTAGCTTCAGTTTCGTTTCCCCAGCCTCGTGCCTGTTGGAGCAGGTATGCATGCTTGCCGGCGTTTCGTTCTCCGACCGCCACCTTGCTCAAACGAACACGGGCGCACGCGCGCAACACCATTTCCCCAACGTGTGAACACCGTAACAGCGTAATAGCGTTAGCGTTACGCGTTACCGAAACGCTTCGGAAAACGGTTTGGGCGCGTATCAGCATGTACTTCACACAAGCTACGTTACGGAATGGTTTTAGTAGTTACATTTGCAAGTGAGGGTACGAGGGTGAGACAGTTTGCATCAGATATAAAGAGAGCGTATTACAAACAGTGCGGTGCAGCTTACGGAGCTAAGTTACTGGTGAGTGTTTTCAATCGATATGCTTTTTCTGGCAGCATCGACACACCATTTTATACCAACCTTGCTTTCACCGACGTGACTACCGTACCGACAGTGACATTTTCCCTAATGTGAATGGGGCCATAAATAGTGCGATCCCAGATCGGTGGCTTATTGTTCCGATCGACCACATCGAGCTCAACGTCCACGTCGGCAGTGGACGGCGGGTCGCCTTTATCCGAGGCGTACACCTTCAGCCGGTACCTTTCGCGCTGCCCAGGTTTGGTTTAAGCGTACGCGGTGAATGTTTAGAATACAGATCATTGCAGGTTTGCCACAACATCGCGCGTCAGTCAGTTTTTTGTACAGTATTTAATTTGTGGGAAGTTTCAGTTGTTGTTTAGTTTTGAACGTGATAGGTGTAACGGGGTGGATGAGTGCCACAAATCGAGCCGGTACAGTCACATCACACCAACAGAATACGCCGACAGCATACAACCAGTAAACGAAAGCGAACGCATATGAAAATAAAAAGAAAGAACAAATGAAAAGAAAACAAACAAAAATTATTAATACACAATAAAAATTCAATGGCGATACATAAATAATATAAAGTAGAACATTCACAAACAGATTAGCACAACTGAACATAACACAAAAGAAACGTGAAAAGCATGACTATAATTCAAAATGAACTAACATGAAATAAATCGTTACGTGTCTTGGCTGAACCGGTTCAGAATGAAGCGTTATGCGTTATGCGTTATGGCGTGTTGTGACGAATAAAAATAGACTCAAATGGATAAAACAAATAAAAAGGAACCAGCAAATTTTGAGCAAGAATACTGAAAAGGCTACTATCCCTTCAAAGAAACATTTTTTCCGCCTTTCCCTAGTACGACGGTAAATCTATGTTTGTTCGCAGGAAGGGCGGATTGAGGTGTTGTGTTTTGGGTGATGACACATAAGCATTATTTGGTTGGCTACCACAGCTTACAGGGTATAAGTGCAGAATAATATCGCGTTGTTCCAATCATTCGTGATTTGAAGATCGGTTTTAGTTACGAATGCAAATGTGTCGTGGATGGAGCACGTACGTACACAATATCTGGCTCACGCGCAAGAATTATCTCAGATCGAAGCTTCGGTTATTACAACGAACATAGCGATACGATAGGCTCTGTGCTATAGAAATATTGTGGACTGACGCTAAACACGCGCTACTTACGGAGTAGCAGCCCTTGAGGGATTCGGTATGCGATCATTCATACCGGAAAGGAAATCGATTCATTACGATGGAAACGGATATCCAGAAATTAACGGAAACGAGAAAAGAAAACAAAATAACATTCAATCACAACTCATCGAACGAAACGCCATTTAAGAGTGCAGTTGGAACGGAAGAGTTTAAGTAAAACCAACGGAAAAAGGGTGAAACTTAACAGTACGAGTTTTATTTTCGATTGAACTAAACGATTACATACCTCACTTTCACCACACTACGGTTATCGGAACAAAACATTTCAAATAAACATTCCTGAAGCAGTGAAAGAAACATGGAGCAAAGCGTACGGATAGGCGGCGTTTTGCTCAATCTTTCCTCGACATCAGAGAGTGATCTTGGTTTACAGTTTCGGAAGCAATACAGATGTGAACTCAAAAGGGATACGTTCATGCAAGGATCATTTGTGTGGGTTTAAGGGGGTAAACGAAAAACCAAGCATTCGTAACGAGGACCTAAAACCACGGTTCGATACATCTTCGTACACAAAAATCAGATACACAACTGATAAAAAACGGAAATAAAACCAAAACAGAAGTTCTACACGGAATCTAGAGATTCATTTGGTGATGGTGTCGCTTATGTGTGTGTCCTGTAAAGTGTCTTTATGGTGATTCATGGGAGTAAGCAAACAAAAACGAGGGGTAAAAAGTTGTGTGCTGCTGCTTTTACATCAGAGCAATTCGCTGTCTCAACAGAAAGTCAAAAACAAAACTAACGTGATGTGGAAAAATCCAATTTACTCATACAAAAAACTGAGACTGAGTAGATCGTTACCGAAAAATTGGCGACACGACGGCGACGATTGGCGACTAATGATCTCAAAAAAAAAAAATGTACCTCGATTCAAAACGGTTCGGTTCTTCTCGGCCTTTGCTTCCCCATTTCAGCATGTTGAGAAAATGTCACTTTCTCGAAAGACTTTTGAGGTTGCAATTGCTACTAAAGCCAGCTTAACGTACGCTACATCGCGTGTTTCAGTAAAGTTGGGAAATAAAATCAAAATTTCAAAAACTATCCCATACACTTCCAGGCAATCTGGCCTGCGCGACGCTTCCGAATGGATGATTGATGCTGCACGGAACATCGGTCCCCTTTTCATGTGTGTCAATCCCGTGTCAGTCAGTTTAGTTTGTGGATTCGAATGCGCTAGGATTCCTCAAAAACCTTACACCGACCCGTTACTGCTGCACCCGCACGAAAATATGACCAAAAAGAAAAAAATGGATGTATTCTGGTGCCGGGTCATCCGGGTGCGAGAACGGGGTAAAAATCGGCTCCTCGAATGAAAGAATTCGAAATCGTTGGTACCTAGGTTGGAAACTGCATACAACGACTAGTACCATCGTTTCGAAATCTTTGTCTGGGGAACACCGTAACGTAGCAAAATGCGATTTTATTTTAGCAAACATTTTACATAATAGAAAACTCAAGACGGACTGTAATACAGAACTGATTGTGCTGCGGAATACGGTGCCGTAGAATAGTATGCGTCATCACGCATTGCTACGTGTGCTGTACAAACACACTAAAGTGTTGCAAGTAAATAAATATGTATATATATATTGAATATTCATTTAATTAGTGCGCTAAAAGAAGGAAATCATCTCAGGAAAATAGTATGACACAGCTACAGAAAGCTAACAATTACTCGGTGCAGTGGAAAACCATACAGATACTGGTGCAGAACGAGTTGTGCTTCTTCCTCGTTACGGATTGTATGCGGTGCAGTAGACTGAAAACGAAATAAAAACAAAAGCAGAATATCCGCACGTCGTACCATTCCAAATATTCGCTAGAAATTATAAAAATGTGCTGCGAAGAGGTGAGATCGAGCCATCTTCGTTCGTGCTTGTTGATGCCCACCGTTGGACTAGCGCACGGATACGCAGAACACACGATGGAAGGATGCGCATGGCGGGAAGATGTCTGAATCTCGTACATAGCAACTGAAAACGTAACTGGTGCTGTAAGAATAGTAGAACAAGCTTCTTTGTGCAGTAACTCGAAGCCTCCAAGTGCCGACGAATGACAAACCACAATTATAAGTGTGCAGGGTAAGCGAATGATAGATTTCATGTAATACTTGTAGAACACCACTTGTAGAATCGCGAAGCAAATGGTTCAGTCCAGCTGAAGTCATGGTAATGTATTACCGTGATGCAACTTTTTTTATCTATCATTCCTTTAACCATATGCAATTTGAATTGTTAAATATCATATGTATATTGTTTCACAATCAATCATCATTGTCAATTCAAATAAAAAGGTTATAGAAATACAACCAAAAAGTCACGTAAAAATACGGTGCAGTTTTATAGTAACCAAGTCATTCAAACCAAATTCAAACCACAAAAACAGAAAAATAACAAACACATATCGATAACTATTGTATAAACCGGGGGAGAAATCATAACGACTGTTTTCACTGTATCGTTTACTTATTTTCTCTCTTTCTCTCTCCCTTTCATACACACAATATATTCATCGCAAACTCGTTCACCTAATAAGACACGATGAAAGTCAAACCTTATCAGGGGCAGCCATAGAGTAAGGTAAGGAAAGAACACCACAGCTCATACCCGTCAGACATCGTTCGCTATATGCTAACCTCGCAAACAAATGGCACCTGTTGCCGATGCAATCTCTTTCCGGACCACAGAATGCACTCAGAGCGATTGTATCGTAATAGTTAATGTATCAGACGCGGTTCGAAATGTTCGGGAGTTGTGAGTCAAATGGAAAGGAACGTGACGGAAGAGGCGGAAGGATTCGAATCGATCGTGGTACGGTTTCAGCAATCGAATCAAAGAATACTTACGTCCAGCGGCTTCTTCAACACGATCCAACCGGATTCCGGCTGTATTTCGAAGTAGTCCAGATCGTTCGGACTGTGCGGAGCGCTCAGCGTGTACACTATGGCACCATTATTATCTGCGTCCTCGTCGGAGGCGGACACGCGCAGAATGTTTGTACCGATGCTTGCATCCTGCTTCACATTCTCGACGTATTTCTAAAACGAAGATTGCAAACATTGCAGTAAGTATGTGCTGATGAGTGCCATTCTCATCGTGTGTCTTACCTGTCGATCGAACAGAGGTGGATTGTCGTTCACATCCGTAATTTCAACCGTAAAGGAACAGACGCCCTCCAAGCTGGGTTCACCCTGATCGGTCGCTTTCACCGTCACGGACACAAACTTGCCATCATCGCCTTCACGATCGAATACTTTGTTAGTGGATACCTCGCCCGTTTCTTCGTCGACGGTGAACTTGGTGCCCTTTTGGTTTGGTTGCTGTACGATCGAATATTTCACCTGCAGAAAACATAATAAATGTAATCGAACAATTAGAACCCGCTTTGAAGGCAAACACGTGTACGTGATGCTTACCTGCCCATTGACACCCTTATCCTCGTCGGTGGCCTGCACCTTGATGACGGGGCTCCCGTTCGGGGCACCCTCCTCCACCTTCGGATAGTACGTACCGCAGTCCTTAAACACCGGCTTGTTGTCGTTCACATCGGTGATGAACACAACGACAACAGCTGTAGATGTATGGATCGTTGCGTCGCCGTTGACGCAGCACGACCCATCATCCATAGCTGTTACATTCAATTCATACTTGTCCCGATCGAGCGAGATCGCCTTGCTGTGCAGCCGGATCACACCAGTGATCTCTTCAATCACAAACTGGCCGCTGCTGGTACCGCCACCGACGAACCCAAACCGCACGTTATCACCGTCCTTGTCCGACGCCACAACCGTCGTGACGAGCGTGTTTGGACCCGCGTTTTCATCCACGTTCGGCGTGTACACCTGCTGGCTGAACTTGGGCTCCTCGTCGTTCTTGTTCTTCGTGTAGACGCGCACCGTCGCCGTACCGGTCTTGGCCGGTTCGCCCTTATCCTTTGCGGTCACGACAAACTCGTAGTAGGCGTTGTTATTGTCCGCGTCAAGCTGCTTGTTGTTCACGATGATACCATTCGAGTCGACGGCAAAGTGGTCATCCGACACGAGATACTCAATCTCGGCATTCGCACCCGAGTCGGCGTCCATTGCCTTCACCTTCAGGATACTCGTACCGAGCGGAATGTCCTCATCGACGTTGTGCGCTTGGTAGTCGGGCAGCTCAAACTTGGGTGCATTATCGTTCACGTCCGTCACGCGGATGGTAAGCTGTGGAAGACCGGAAGAATACACGTTTCAATTGCACGTCCATCAACATCACCCGTTGCTACACTCACCTCAACCGATGTCGAGAATCCACCAGAATCTTCCGTCGCCGTTACGACCAGCGAGTAAACGTGCGGCTGACGCAAATCTTCAAAATCCAACTCCTTGGCCAATTTCACAATGCCCGACGTGGGCCCGATGTTGAACGTTCCCGCGCCCTGTCCTTGGGCCTTCAGCGTGTATCGGATTTCTCGGTCCGCGAACGATTTTGCCTTCACCGAGATAATGCTGCAACGAACAGAAACGGAAACGGAAGTGGTTACGATACGGTCTTCGCTCAAGAACGCGCTGCGCTCTCGGTTTTTTTCTCAGCCCTACTTACTCTGAGTCCTTCTTCTGGTTCTCCGGAATTTCTGCCTCGTAGCTTGGCATGTAGAACTGGGGCGCACGTTTGCCACCGACAATCGACAGACGCTCCTCGGGCGTGCTCTGGAAGCGCCGATCGTCCACCTTCCCGTTCTGATCCTCCGCCTTCACGTACAGCACGTACTCCATGTCCAGCTGGAACAGATCGGTACCACGCGTTCGCACCACACCGGAACGTTCGTCCACCTCGAACCTCCCACCGGTGCGGTCACGTACGATGAAGTAATGGATGTTGTGGTCGGTGTCCGGATCGCGTGCCTGTAGCGTGAAGACGGGCGTGTTGGGCGGAGCATTCAGCTGCACCACTGCCTGCATCGGCAGTGGTCGGTTGATAAAGTAGGGCGGTTCGTCGTTCACGTCCTTCACGTGAATGATGACTCGCTGATTGTCGGTATCTGGTCGGTGAAGCAAGTGGAGAAGACAGAAAATCAATTAGTATTAGTTTTCATCTCAACAGTAAGTCACAAAGCGATGCAAATACTTACATTTTAAGCCAGCTGTCATTTCCATAGCAGTAGAATGATGTTTCAATGCCGCGTCATGAAAGAAATAGGAAAAGAAGAAACAAAATTAGTATCTGTGTAAGGGTGTGTAACAGTCAGTATCCCACAGGACCTCAATTATTTATATTCTCTTGCGGTACTAATGGCAATTTCCGAGTTGCGAGTTTGTTCGTCGCAAGTACGTCCCGTCACAAGCTGAGCTCGTTAAGCACGAGAATGTACACTTTTGCTTTATTTTGGTGCAACTATTGGTTTCTAAAGGACGGTCGAAGCACGAGCCTTCCACCAAAGACCACACGAAAAACCTCAAACCAGAGCGTGAAAGCTAGAGAACTTCAACTTTCTCGATTTCATCGCACACTTGACATCGTAAATCAATTTCAATTGCATCCATGCTGTTTCATCGTCACCACTTTGGAAATGAAATAACCGCAACGTCATCACACTTCATTCCAACATTCCAATAAGTTGGCATCAAAATCAGTTATGCAAACTGTAATATCAATGAACTGATGAAACGTGCTCACTAAGGCATTCCAACACCTGCAACCTAACCTGATCGACTCGACCACGATTTCAACCGGTGAGCTTCCGGAAAGTTTTCCAGATCAAGAATTCGAAAGCACTTCAAGCTGTGTGGCGGTATGACAGCCAATGTCGACCTCGCAGCATAATACTCGAACGATGAGATTTACTTTCTTATAATTATCATCTAAATTGAGAATTACCTCGTTCCCACTGGGCGTGAAGTGAAGGGAGTAATCATCCCAGAAGAGGAAAAAAGGTGCCAAAGCGTGGGTTGAATAAATTTCCCCTACATTGTCCTCCCCGCGCACAGGTCAAATTAATTCAATCAAGTTTCTGTTGTGTTTTGTTGCGTTTTACACCTGACCGGCCACCGCCACCGTCGCTGGACAGCCAAACCGGAACGCGTCACTGTTGTTTATGTGTTTCGTGTATTTGGTATTACTCTTTTTTGGACATGTTTCGGCCCCATTCTTCCGCGTTCTCTTTTTCGTGGAAAACCGACCACGACCGCCGGTCGGTTTTCCCATCCTAGTTATTTTCACTCGAGCCGGAACGCGCCGCACCGCTGCAGCGAACCCGCACGGCTGGGACATGATCATTTCACGGATAAGTGCCGTCCAGTGGGCCGATCTACTGTACGGCGTTATCTGCGGTGATAGATCTAATTTGGTACCGATGTTGCCACCTCTTTTTACCACCTTTTCTTGGGCCCGAGCTACCATTACCGCTTGACCATTGACTTTTCACGGCTATTTCTCACCGTGCGGCCGCCGTCGACACATTTACACGAGCAGCCAATGCTTCCCTTCACCGTCTGTGGAACACGTTGGCCGGCAAGTAGCTTTATTTTTATCGCGTATAGTAGCGATAATTTTATTTTCACCGATAAAATCTTATATACCCTTCCGACAGTAACTATTATGGTGTGCGAAAGCGAGCGAGAGAAAGAGAGAGAGAGATAGAGAGAGAGTATTTTCTCAATAAAATACCAACAGCCCAACGATGATGCGCGGTTGGTAGGATGCTAGTCTGGGAACGCTTTTTTTTGGAAGACTGACAATTTTGCAGACAAGTAGCACAGGTGGCGGATCATGAAGATGAAGAGTTTTGCTCCAGTTTTGGGATGTCTAGTGCATGGGGCAACGGATGACACCGTTGCTAATGGCGCGTATTAAATTATTAACCAATGTGATGGAACGCTAGCGGCGATGGGAGATATGCATGGTTTCGTCTTCTTCTTATTACAGTGGCTCAGTTTTGTTTGTTGAAAAAGCGGTCAAGTTAAGAAAGTCACATAATTCTTAAGAATCAAGAATGCTGCCCAAGTAATATCGCACAATCCATCCTTATCGAAGCAATCCAGTAAATGAACATCATTTCCTGGACGGACCTGCTCGGAGGCTCTTTCCAGCTCCTATCAACCATCGCATCAATAGTTCACGAGCTGGAACACAATGCACATCGCAATATTTTATTCATGCCCAACAAACTAACCGCTCGCACAACATCCGATAACAACATCAGCAACATCAAATTATATATTCATGAACTGGATGCGACTTCATTTTAGATTACAACGTATCGCTTTAACCTCAGTTTGTAGTATTGTGAACCTCATCGGGATCATCATCCCACACGGTTGTCCAACGCCGCTCGGGACCGCTCGGTTCAGTGGAGAAGGGTTACAAGCAAAAGGTCACTCAAACCGACACATCCATACCATCTTGTCCCGATAAAATAGCAGCACGTCATGGCAGAAAAAACCCTCCCGGCGTCAATCTCCCACCGGGATTTCCCAAGCCGTCGCAAGAATCGAGCCGGCCGGTGAAAGAGGCGAACCTTTTTACCTAAACATAATCGATACGCATTCTTACGATACAGAGCGACGAAAAGTGTAAATATTATATTCGCACTGCACACTGAGCTGTTCGGAACTATCCAAAACTGATTTCGTATTTTCTGTTGCTAGGAAAGAAACTCTCATGTCACTAGTGCATGGTTCATATGATGTTGATTTTATAAGAGGTAAAAGGGAAAACAGGTTAAAAAAAAGTGAAATAGCAGGAAGATTGGTAGTAGATGAAAATATCCGGAACCAGCGCATTGAAGAAGCATAACTGTGTTATTCGAGTGGATAACGTTGGAGTTTAATGAGATTTTGTGCAACAGCATTCCATCTGAATCGTATTCGCTTGCACTTGCTGGGTCAAACAATGTGCTGAACGAAATAATCTGTGACTTTTTTTCTTCTTTCCTGCCTTTTCATTTTTTGCTAACATTCCAATAATCATGTAGAATTTCGAAAACTAAATTATTAATTCTAATGATTCATTTTGCCAGGAAAGATAAAAAATAAATGAATTTTAACGCTTTCTACGTTATTCAACCATAAATCTCTTCTCGAATCGTTCATTTGCAACTTTACTTTCATGCGCATTAT
>JXXA01017543.1:0-18308 GCA_000956255.1 Anopheles punctulatus
AAGACGCAATGTCCTGTGTAGCAATCCACTACCGATGAGCTGGTCGGCGGTACAGTAATCGGTCGAAGTCCGGTCACAATTCCCTTAAAGAAATGAGTACCAGCTCAATATAATGGAATAAGCTCAATGATATGGGGATGCACCTACTGCAAGGTTTGTTGCACACACTGCGTAACTCGTATTGATCAAATATAAGGAAGCACACTGACTGATTGCAGCTAACTGGGTTGGTCCTGCCGCAAGAGCTCCTGCGCGAAAGAAGCATCCGTAACAGGCGTCTCGCGTTGTAACCGTTGTCGTTTGCGTTGTATTGCACAGTAGATTGAACAGCGAAAGCAACCGATTGTCGTTTACCGGGCACAGTGGCCAGGGATTTACAAATTTGAACCCAAGCAGATGCACCATCGCTAGACAGTGCACAATCAACAGCAACGTTGAAATGCGCCAACACATTTTGCACACCTTTTCTCTTAATCGTACCAACGAAAACTACAACACGCAAGCTAGACAGACGCTACATCACTCCAACAGGTTGCGACGAACCAACAACAAATGATAAATTTATTAAATCAGCCACATGGAACTAATGACATTTTGCACACACTGCCGCCCGAGAACAGGAAGTGAAAGAATTGAGGTGTGATTGTGTGGTAGGTGAAAAAAAAACACACACACACACGCACACAATAGACTAGGCAAAGCAAATGGGGAAAGTTCTACTTTCACTGGTTAGAATGAAACGAAGCGAAGTTGGGGAAATGAAAAATGAACCACTTTTAATGCAATTTGTCTCCGCTGAAGGGTGTGAAGTGTCAAACACCTGCTGATGATGTGCAAATTAACTATTCATTAAACATCGTACATTTCAGCATGTATTGCAGGGCTCAGCTGTGATGAATGTTGTGATATTTTATCTCACATTGCTAAAACTCCATACAACGACAGTTGTTTTTTTCGATTTTATATTTATTATTTCTGACATTCATTTTTATTTTCCTCCACAGATACATTGTACACCGCTTAAGGGTATTGCTTCTATTGTTCGTCTATTGTTGCATCAATCCAAACAACATATGCCCCGCATGTAGTTCGTGAGTGTTCGCTGTTCGCTGTGTATCCTTCTCTAACCCACCCTTGGTAAAAGTTTTTTTTTACATAAGTTTGGAACAGCGAATCAAGCTACCTTTAACAGTACTGATAAGAGCACAAGAGTCCAGTGGGTAAGAAACATTCTAGAAAGTAACTTTAATATTAGTTCATAGTCCGTGTTTTATGTTTGTGGTGTTCCTTCATCCATGTTTTCCCCCTAGATAATGTGAATGTATTTTGTTACGTTTGCTTCATCCACTCGCATCGCCATTTCGACAACGCTCGAACGCAAAATTGGCTGTCGATTATGAGCGCGCAATTAACTTAAACAATGTCTAGCTTACAAACACCCTAGCTGTTGGCGCTTGCACCCTCGGGGTGGGGGTTACAGACCCAGCGATGACTAAGTTGAAATAAGATTTAGTATAAAAGTGATGCGGTAGATGGAAAAAGGTGAACCCATTTCAAATGTACTCAAAAGCAGCCACGATTAGGTTAAAAAAAAAAACGGTAAGGATCCGTACACATGCGTTGATGGTAAAACGATTGAGTCCGACCCATTCGCTAGTGCCTTATTCAGACCATTCGTAACATACCAGTGCAGTAAATAGCCGTTTACCACCATCTATACACTTACGTTGGGTAAACTTAGCAACGAATTTCAATTACTTAACTGTGTAAAGCGAACCTACTGAAGGATCGAAGAGAAATATGTTTTGTTGGGTCAAGTGGGAAGTCTGATCGAAAGACAGAACAAAATGAAGGGGCATGTTCAAATTTCAGTAACAGCAGACAGATAGTGCAAAAGCATCAGTGATGCAAGGCATCGATATTAAAATAGGACGGATTTGAAAATGCTTCAACCACGAATTGTATTGCCCTTATATGTGTTTAAAAGTGTTGGAAGTGATTCGCAAATCGCTTCTGTTTTTGAAAACAACAACACGTTTGCAGAGCAACTAGAACGAGTAGAATGTGTGCTTGCGTGCGCCAAAGAAAAGTTTGGATCCACCGTATTATACCGTAAGATTAATACAAAATACTCTGGTACAATGATACATATTTATAATAAAAAAAAAAAAAAATTAATGAAATAGCTTTTGCTCATTGCTTTACAATCACAGTTCACATTGACGCGTTCGTGTATATGTTTTTTTGTTCGTTCGTTTGTTTGCTTGCTTGTATGCTTGTGTGTAACTTTATGTTCTTGTCACTCTTGTTCCCTTCTTGTTGCAAAAATATACCCCCACCCATTTACTCGTATGATTTAGTACACACGAACACTAGTTAAATTTGTTCTCATTCAAGCTAGAATCTCACTCCTGTGCATATACACACGCACACACACACACACACACACATGCTACCTACATTCATCCTTCACACGATCACGCCATTGTCCGAGTACGAAAATCGGTTATATGTTCGATTAGCAGCTAAACACCGACGGACAGCCAAAAGACAGCATGCCGATCGAATGTTCCAATTGAATGTTCCAGTCCTGCTCATATGCGGCAGAGTTTTCCATTATAGTAACGCTCGCACGTGCCTGCTCGCGAACGGTAAAGAAGCGCCAGAAAGCGACACTTGCTGCGTGCAAAACTACGGGTAACTGGAAATTTCTTATTATTAACATAAGTTTAACGTTAGGGAGAAGGCTAGAGGGGGAAAAAGGGGAGCAGGGAAGAGTAAGCTAGTGTGATAAGAGGCAATAATAGATGAAAGATGAGTGTCCGAGACGTAAGATTGAGCAAATTTAAGTTCGTTTTGTTAGCAGCACCACTGCTGGTGGTGCAGCGTTCCTTATTGCAGGGAGCCTTGTCCCCGTGCTTGGTACGATCGCTGCGTGCTGTTTGGATTCATCTATCGCTGATGCTTTCGAGTGTGTACGCGCGTGTGGCATGGAAACGGTAAATACATACCAACGAGCAATGGAAGCTGCGCATGGTTTAGCCCCGCTTGAATTTAAGCACCAGCATCGTGATGATAAGGAACAACGCGATCCAGGCGATCGTCGACACGAAGCCCATGTATACGTCCGGTTCCATTATGCTCCAGCCGCGGGCCAAAATCGAGCGCAGGGACGTGGTGGCGAGGGTAAGCGGAAGGCAGAGGGAAACGTACCGCAGCACAAGCGGCATACCCTCGATCGGCCAAATGACGCCCGAAAGGAGCAGCGTCGGGTAGAACGACCCAAGGGCGAGCTGGATGGCATTTCGCTCCAGCTCGCAGATGGCCGAAATAACGAACCCGAAGCACATGCCGCACAGACCCTGCAGGATGGTGAGCACCACGATCCAGCCGATCTCACCATTGTTCGTGACACCGAACACCACGATCATGAAGATTAGCACGAGCGCTGTTTGGCCGCACATCACCACAAACTGGGTGATAACGTGCGAGAACAGAATTTCACTCGGTGTTACACCAGCAACCCACGATCGGTCCAGCAGACCCTCGGTACGTTCGATGATCAGGGCCGAAGACGTTAGCGCCACTGCCAGGAAGAACACGATGCTGTAGGGAGAATCGGATGTTAAGATTGCTACGCTTCCAATCCAGTGGCCCGCGCACCTCCACAACTTACGTCAAAATGACACCGGGTGCGACGAAGTCCGTGAAGGACGGATCGTTCGTCCCGTAGATGGGCTCCTTGAACTGGATCGGTACATCGCCGAGCTTTGGATTGTTGTCACACACTCGCAGCAGCTGCTGGGCAAACTCCCGATAGGCCACCTGCAGGTCCCGGTTGAGCATGATGCCGATCTGCTGGTTGGACATGTCAAGCCACACGCGAATCTCGGATTGATCGAGGGTTTCATCGTCCGCATCGCGTCCTAAGTTTGACGAAGCGCATCAGTGCATTAGAGTGACAGCGTTTAGTCTGCTACGTCGCTCGTGCCATTCTCCTCCCCAACACTTACCAAGCGCAATACGTGCCACGAGTGCGTCGGTGAAGTTGTCCGTAAAGTACAGCGCACCCCACGCATTGCCGTCACGTACGGCCCCGAGCGCCGAGTCTAGATCGTCGTAGTATTCTTTCACGATTGTAGTGTTCAGGTGGCTTAGATAGCGGCACGATAAGTTGGTAAAGCTGCATCCCGGATCGAACGCGCAGTCCGCACCGATGGTCGAGTTCATTTCTCCGTTTACGATGGCCATCTTCAGGTTGGTTGGATCACGCCCGATCGCCAAACAGAACAGTATTACCTGCATCACCGGCAGTGCGAAGATGAACAACATCACACCCACGTTTCGCCACATGCGCAGGAAGTTCTTCACCAGCAGCGCACGGATCTTTCCCTTCGATGTGAACTGTTGGCGGGTTTTTGGATTGGAGTAAAACAACACGCAATTAATTAACCGGCCGGACCGCGCGGCTACGACCGTTGCGTCACGAGCATCCACTTACGTTCGAGCAACCGGAACATTCGGTGCAGTTATCGCACTCAACTGCTTGGCTGATCGCACCCGGGGCTGATCCATTGAGTCCATTAATCTGGTGAAACAAAATCGATTAGCTTGCGGGTTTCGTTTCGCACGAGTGCGCCTATGCCTTACAGCGATGGTGGATCCATTACTGTCACTGATGAGCACCTCCTTGCTCTGGTGGAAGTTGAGCCCGACGACTCCACTTTCCTGGCTGACGTAGACTGGGTTGTCCTTTTTGTTGCCGAATGCTAGTGCCGACAGTGAAATGTTGTTGCTGCAATGAAACAAACCAAAACAAACATACAAAAAATGAGCAAAACTTCAACAGACTGCTCTGCTCTGCTGGCGGGCAGATGTCCCCGGACCGGACCTGATGTTCAGCTCAGCTGGTGCCACATTGGCCTGGCCCTGTTTGCGTGACAGCTTGAGGAACACATCCTCCAGGCTGCTGCAGCGGTACATTGACAGCAGACAGCTCGGTGATTCCTCTGCCAGCAGGCGTCCCGATCGCATCAGACCGATCTGCAGAGGTAAGGGAGAACGAATGTCGTAAGAAACGGCTCACATCTAGCGAACGCATCCCACCTTACCGTGTGTGCTTGTCGGGCTTCTTCGATGTAGTGCGTCGTAATGATGACCGTCTTCTGGCCGGCCTTGGTGATGTGTACGAGATGATTCCATATACTTTGTCTAAGTAGTGGATCCACACCGACGGTTGGTTCGTCGAGAATGAGCAGCTCCGGGTCGTGCATGAGAGCAACGGCGAACGAAACACGACGCTGTTGGCCACCGCTGAAAGGATGGAATCGAATCGATAATGAGTTACTTTGTTACTAGGCACTATGAGCGGGAGCGTTCAGCTCCACCCTGTCTTACCTCAAATTCTTCACCAACCGCGACTCCGATGGCAAATCGAGAAAGTTGAGCAAAAACTGTAACCGCTCGACAATCTCCGACGTGTGCATGCCGAAGATCCAGCCGAAGTACATCATCGTCTCGCGGATCGAGAATTCGCCATATAAAGCTATCTCCTGGGGCATATATCCCACACGCGCTCCTGGCACACCGGATCCTGGCGAATAAAACGCGCAAAAAGTGGAAAAAATGATAGCAAAACAACGCACTATTGTTTTCGCCTTCCTGTTTACACTTACCCTTCGTTCCCGGCTTTCCACCCAGGACCCATATTTCTCCGGAGTTTAGTCGCTTTCTTCCCACTATGCATGATAGCAGTGTCGTTTTGCCACAGCCGGATGCTCCTAAAAGTCCATAACTGATGCGATTTTCAAACGAGAGAAAGAAAAAGATAGTTGATCAATTAATTATGCAAAATTTAATTAGACGATCGTAAAACCCGTCTCGCAATCTTTCGATCGAATATGTCAGTGGCCTTTTGTTTGGAATGGTTCCTTTGTGTTTCAGTCCGAGCTAATTGTTGGCATGGTTTCCGAATACCATTTGTTACAGTAACATCTTACAAGGTTAAGAAACACCTCACACCCACACCTGAGCAGAGGAGCAACAAGCGATGCTCGAAGCGTCTGACAGCGATTCCATTCCGATCACGTGCCAACGATTTATGTGCGCCTTTGGCACTCGGGGTGTCCATTTGCGTTAGATGGCCTACACCGACCGAACGACCGCTAAGGGCAGCGAAATAAATAATCGTTGCCATCAACAAGCAGCCGCGGCAGCAGCAGCAGCAGCAGCAGTGCAGCCAATCAGTCAAATTCCTGCGCGGTGATGATGGCGACACGCTGGCGCGGTTTTTAGTGAACTACTAAAGAGATTCTACTGTTTTCCACTGCATTCGCACTCGGATGGTGTACGCGCGGCGGAGCGTAATGAGTAGCGCTTGCAAATAAAGCCCTGTCCAACGGTGCGCTGAAAAATGTACGCCGCTATTGTGTGCCCGGTGCCTTATGCACATGCACATTGGGGTGGGATGCGCTTGTCCTGTGATGGAGCTGAATAAATTGATGAGCGTGAAAATGCAAGCCTGCCCTACGAGTGTCTTTTGTTTGCGATCGTACGATCATCAGGATGTAGCTGTGGAATGCTGCCCAAGCGTTGAGGAAAACATTTGATCGATGCACAAGAATGTCTTTGTTTTCACTCAAGACGAACTTTCCTGGTGAAAGATGAGTGTGTCTTGAAACAAATGAAACATTGTTTGCTAATCAGGAAATGTCATGCAAATTACGATGATAAATGAACGATTGTATGAAAATTATGATAAAGCCTTTTTTGTTCCATAAATGCAGCTTCTACGATTTGATCTCAGTCATTAGCTAGAGAAACTTGTTTCAATCATTCATCGTTGGAATAATTTTAATACAAGCTTATGGTTTTTACTTCTAACACAATATTCTGTATCTAACGTTACATCGAATTCAACCGTCTGTTGGGTCATCCAAATGCGACCCCACATATGACCATGTTATTGTTGATATAAAAATGATCCAGCCTTGACATTTGAAGTTTGAAAGAATTTTTGGGCACAAGGGAAGCACAACCGAGCATCACGCGCTTTATGATATAAAGCGTGTCTATAATGTTCACGCAATGAACAATGCTCCGGAAGCGGCCTATCCAAGGACGATACGCAACGAATCTTGAGTCGATTGTTTCCTCGAGGCGGCGTTTACGTTGTGAACCAAAAAACAAAAAAAAAATGGAAGAAAAACAAAACCGACTCAAACCCTTTCTTGTCGGCTACGTTGGGATGGCCCTGGTGGTGAGCATAAGGATGGGTTGGGGTGACAATGCCATATCGTTTCATAAGTGAAATGTGTTTGTGCGCTCATAAACACGACGCAACCGACAGTGACAGTATGGTTGGCTGAAGTACAATTAAGAGGAAATGATATGTATCAGCGCAGTTGTGCGTTTTATTGTGCATGAGCGCTTGCCAAGTACATCTACTATGGACCATTCTTATCCGCCCTGCGATTGCTTTACGATACACTGATTGTACTCTCGTAACCAACTATAAAATGCTTTCTTGGGGAGATTCTTAATTTATTCGATTTATTTATTAATTTATTTATTTTTTTTTATTTTAATGTGTTAGTTGGCGAATCATCATCAATTGAAACAATCAGACGTTTTGAATAATTAATTTAAAAAAATTCTTGAAAACTTGAAAAATGATAACATCCATGAAATAGCCTGAGTTAAAACTGTGTTTGAAATCCATTTTGCTTTATAACTATTAAATGTAATGGATGATTGTCAGCAGCCCAAATGGTTGAAATTTAAAACAAAATTAATTATCTATAAAGTGAGCAACGGTTGATTATCTAAAATGTAATGCAGCTAACCATGTTTGCCCTGCATGAATACGACTCACCTTCTATACTCTATTCACTATAGTGAATCAGTTCATAGTGAAATACAATAAATAAAATACACAGGCAACAATTTTTTTGTGCAAACGAAAGGACGCTTTCTATTGCAGTATTGAAAGCGTTTTACATCCAAAACCCATCTCAAAACAACTCATATCGTGCTAAGCAAACGAGCCAAAGGTCAACTCTGCACAGATCGCTCAGTTGGGTGCTGCTGCTGCTGCCATGAAGAAAGAAAAGCACCTTTACATGGTTCGCTGGGTTGAGGTTTTCCAGCGTCATGCACAAGCCATTTGGCAGCTGCATGATGGTCACAATAAATTGAGGGTAAAATTGCTGGTTTTCAGCGGAATGTGCCAGCCAAACACGGACACACCACGGCAACCATTGGTGATGGGAAAAAGTATCCGTCAGTGTCTGCGCGCGCGCGCGTGTGTGTGTGTACCTATCTGATGGACGTTCGTGCATGTTGCGGAAAAACGAGAGCGCAACGCGGACCCGAGCGGTCGGTGGTTTTTGGAAAACCCGATGATTAGTAAAGATGAACGCAATCCGTAATTACTTCCGCGAGCATGATGGAATGGATAGTGGATCAAAGTGGATTTGTTTAAAATTGTTCGTCGTCGGTGCCCCCGTTCGTGATAAAGGCGAAAACATGGGAACGAACAAAACGAAATATATTTTCTCATCGCCAAGGCGGTGAAGCCCTGTCTACGCAAGTTTTCTTAGAGCGTAACCCGGGCAAAAGAACCAACTGGACGCGTATAAAAATTTTTTGCAAGTTGTACTTTCAATTTTAAAGCAATCTAAACTGTTCGACGTTCAAGGTTGTTTCAAAGATGAACCTGCTCGGTTTCACCTCGAGCATCGCGATGGAAGGCTTTCCGCATCCGATCAAACGGGAGGCGTAACGAATAATGATTTAAAGACGAGAGGAACGTTTTTTTTTAGCAATGAACGAAGCCGGCAACGTTATGTTAAGGATAAAAACTCAGAATAAAATATTTGCCAAACGAATTGGATTCGTTGCATGTAAAAAAAACTGAGATTAATAAAAGAACTAGAACAATCATCAGATTGTTCAAAAACAAGATGCCTCAAGTTGGGTATGTAACTTGCAAACTTTCCACTCCTGTGTTCCAACTACGATGCGTCATTCTTTATGCTGGAATCAGACATGGTAATTCGCTAAGCTGTCGTATGGAAATTTTACGGTGACACTGTGATACTTCCAGAGGTGGATTCAATTGAGGCGGTTGCTTGGCTGATAGGAGCAACATCTATTCACGATACTTACATAGTTCCTTTGGCTACTGTCATGTTAAGATTCGATAGAACTTGATTTGGTTTCTTCTTGGTGCCGTACGATTTGAACGCATGCCGTACGGAGACGGCATTCTGCTGTCTGCTCCACATCGTCCCTCCTTCGTCGATTGTTGCCACGCTCGTCTCACTGCCGCTGTAAGATGGTGGAAAAGAAGAAGAAGAAGAAGAAAAAAGAATCGATTAGCTCATTAAGTGCGAAACAAGATCGAAAAGGGTGACAGGATGCAGCTACCGCTGAAGTACAATTCACGTTAAACGAGACAGGATGCAACGCGTTTTGAACCACCAAGCCCATGTTGCCTAACACATGGGTTGAGCTGAGCTAAGCAGCTTTGGTAGCACATACATGCGCCCATATGTTTCATTAGCGTTGCATACTTTATTCGTTCCGCTGGTAACATTCGATGCGCTTTAGTCGGCTCGGGTCGGCAAATGACGCTGGTGATTGCAGCATGCATGCATGCTTGATTTTTTTTTTGCGTTTTCCGACTGGTGGTGAAGAGAAAAACTGACCGGACGAGGCGCGGATGGATCGACGATTAATCAGCGAACCATCGCTGACTAATTGTAATTGCACATCTAGCCTTGATTTAACTTTACCAGCAGAACGTGGGATTGATCGAGAGGGAGAGGACCATGGAGACAATGCGTATACTGAACGAGTTTGTGGCTCCACCTCTGACATGGGAAAAAAATCCGATGAATAAAATAAAATATGATGAGGATATAAAACGACCGATGAATAATGTCGTACGGCTGAATGTTTAGAACCAGCGGGTCGACCAGAAATCAACTAGGTCTAGGATATTTGTTCAGATTTTCCACACCTGAGTCACCCAGCAGCAGTGAAAGGATGCTTTATTTTCGCTCACTGAAAGCAATGATCCACAGCGCACATTTCGAGCTTTGGCGTCTTGCTTCATTGTTGTGCGTTACGTAAAAAACTTGTTTTTAAGCAATCGCATGATAACATCCATTTGGGGCTATGATATTGGCCTCGTTTTGGCAACGTTAACAGCAACAGTTGACACCGTTCGGTTAAGCGTTTATGTGTATCTAAGGTAACACCACCACCCGGGACCGCATACCGGGGGAGGGGGGGGGGCTAAAGGTTTTCTTTCCGGGAGAGAAGGTCATCGTATGTTAATGCGATGAGTAAGCCAACATCGTCGATGCGATTGTACGTTTTAAGACAGCCACTCTGCCACCGGGGTGGTGAGTTTTTTCACCCTACCATAGCCCGACCAGGCCAATCCCCTTTTCCGTGGCGCACGCATGCGTGCGTTACGATACACCCGGCGGGGATCGTTGTTCACCCCAAAAAATAAACCCTCAGCAAAGTACTTCCGCCATTCGAACCGAGCGGTAAGAGATGAATGAAAAACCAACTGACGGGCTGTGGCTGCAGCGTCAGCGATCAATCTGCTGCTCGTGCTGCATCGATCTTTTCGCGACGGAGCAACAACTGCTTTCGTTTATGGAAGCTAGATTTTACATCCAAACCTCCACCCTCGAGGCCAGAAGCTTTCGAAAAAAAAAAATAATCCCCACGTACACACACTCTGACGACACATCGAGCACTGGACGGACTTTCCAATGGGCGCATGTAGTTTGGAGAAAACGAGTCTTGGAACAGTTGCAGTGAACTTTCAAGGACACTGGAACGTTGGCCGCAAGCGAACCACGGTTGAATCATCTCTACGGTGCTGAAGGTACGAAGGATAAGTGGCGAAATCGTACCACCACCGGTGTTTTAGTTTGGCTTTTGGTTTGTGACATTAGAAGAGGCAAATTTATCGGTGTATTAGAGATGTTTAACAAACTCGGAAAAGAAAGGTACTTGAAAAGAATCGGCGCCAAATATAGGACCTAAGGCGTGCACTACGGTCCAAACGGAGACAAAAATCAATTCTCACGCCTTTCTTGTCCAGCAAACGTATGTACCGACAGCAAATTTAGCAAATATGTCTACTTTCATTTACATAATCCTAGCAAACAAGCAAACAGCATCATTCGCAGAAAAGCGGCACTGCACGGTACCGCGTGGTGGGTTTTTTTCTTCTTCTACTTTGGCTTACGTCAGGGATTGCTCGGTGTTCAACCGACGGCGACGGCAGGTGCGTCCAGAACACTTCCTCGTTCGCCGTCATCGTCGCCGCCCGTCGCTGAAGAAGATGATGACCGTGAAGTAGGAAGCGAATAAAAAGGCAACAAGTTTGGTCCGCGTCTTCCGACACGCCGCCATCTTGTCTGGGTATCGTTTTTCTGTGTGCCGGAATTTCGCGTCCCACTGGCACTGCCAGTGGAAAGGGTTTTGTGAACACGGCGGTTCGTAAGCGCATTTGCTGTAATGACGTTTTAACACGCTGCACCCAGCTTAAGTGATCCATTTCGGCCAGACGACGACTGGCTAGAATTAGAATCCCAGACAAGCGGTTCTAATGGTGTGGCCCACCATTTTGGTGGCACATCCAATTAGGAAAGCCATCTGCGCCCGGGACTGTTCATTACGGGATTACATTACGCACATATTTTACAACCATTGTTGACGCGGCGCATAATGAATTGGTAATGTTTTGTTGTTGTGCCGCACGCGAATTGTTGGTAAGGTGCTGGTTTTATGTATTGCTCGTTAAATGAAACACACACACACAGACGTACAACATCTTAACGATCCGTCATTACGATCGCCAACGTCTCATCATCGCGCGTCCGATGGTCTAAGTACATTCCTGCTCCTAACCTTGAAGATGGCCGCTTATAGTGCGTGGCCATCTCCTACTCGCTCTTGTCAAAGCAAGACAGCAAGCTGTTGCAGCAAGCTGTTGTCAATTATACAAAGAGAGATAGATAGAGAGAGAGAGAGAGAGAGGTGGTGCGAGCAAGACAAAATCTACTAAGTGGCGTGATGTGCGTACTTTGAGCGATCGATCGGCTGAAGCCAATCCTCAATTGGTTTTTACCGAGACCGATCGCTCGCCCGATGTTGTGGACGATAGAAATCTGAAACATTTATATACCCTTATTACAGCACCGTCACCCTCGCCCCTCCCGAAACGCCCTCAATTCGGTAGCGAACGACCTTTCCGCGTCTCGGCTGTCGGCTAACCGGTTTCTAATCGTACCGACCTCTGTACCTTTGCCATTACATTACTTCGACGCAGCGCCAGGTACACACAATCACACACACACGTCGCCTTGAAGCGAATTTCCAACCCAGGACGGCCAATTTCGCCCCCAAATGGCTCGAAAGTCCCCAACGGTGAGTCGATCGCGATCGATCCCACCCCACCGTGAGGCCGGATGAGGTGTGCATTTTGAATACTGAATCGTTTTATGCTACACGCACACAGGCAGCCAGACGCAACACCAAAACTTAACCTCACAAAAATGGATTCCAACGAAAGTTGCGTCGTCGCGATCGTCCGTCTGGTGACACTCATCGCACACCCACACACACACACACATATGCCAGCTCGCAATGGCCATCAGCGTGGATAGTTTGGACCGTTCGGAACATCTATCGGTGCGTACTAATGACGCGCGCACAAGGCTTTCTTTCGGCACCGGGTTCGACCCGCCTGCGTAGTCCAAGCGATGATCACGATGGTCGATATCACGGCGGCGGCCACCCGGCAGTGATAATCGGCATGGTGGGGGTCGCACCGCACGCAAACGAGAGTGTGTGAGAGGATTAAGCCGTGACAAGAGAGAAACAAAAGCCAAACTTGGACACTCGCACACATTCACCTCGGCCACTAGTGCTGCTGCTGCGGATACTCTTGGGCGCTGCAACTTGAACGAAACTGAATTGACCTTCGGAAATGTAGGCCGTCTCGTTTGTTGTATAACATGGGCCGTCTTGCGATCGTCGCACCAAGTCCGCCGGGCGTTGGTTTCTTCGGCTCGGATGGAGGTTCGTCGCCTACCACGGCCGTTGCAGTCACTGTCTTTCGGCCCGGTTGATGGTAGGCTTTCGGTTATTTACGCATCACGTAGGACGCCTGCGGTGGACCGGTATTCTCGAGGATATATTTTGATTTAACATACAAACAAAAACAGACACATCTTTTTTTGTCTATCTTGAGTAGAAAACAACCTAAGCTAGCCAGCTCCAAAACCAAATGTTTAGTGGGACGCAAGAAAATGCGCACGTTTGTTCGAATGCAAGACCGCCCATGCTCTGGGGCGCGTGCCAAACGAGATTGCATCTCTTTGACTTCTGTCGCTGTATGAACTTTTGTTTTTCGTTCAACGTACAATTGACACACTAACTCATCGAAAAGCAACCCCGAAAGGGTGGCTGGATGCGCTCTCGGTGTCGCTCGTGTTTCTTTTGATCACTTTATTGCCGTGTTGTTCCACGAGCGAATTCACACAACACCCGCCGGGCATGTGGCGTAATACGCACGGACGAAACACTACCACGATACTGCACCGGCACCGGTGGTGCCCTTTGGCTTGCCGTTACTGTGGCCCCATCTCTTAATGTGGCGCAATTAAGACAAGAAAAGGTGAAAAAGCACGAAACAAACTCTGCTGCAGCTGCACCTTGCTGCTGGTAGCAAAACAATTACAAACCATGTCGGAATGATACACCACAGTGGTGTAAAAGCATTATTGGGGCGATCGCTGGGTGACTGAGCAGCAGGCGATCGTGCGCCTTCCTGCAACTGAACTTGATCGGGTCGGGAAAGCGGGATGGCAAACGGTGGCTGTATTACATAGGCCAACGATCGCATTAGCCATCAATGAAAGGTTGTTGATGGCTCAATTACACAATCGTTTCGATCATTCGCGTATGATGCGCCGGAACAAGCGTGCGCGCGATCAATCTTTTATTCGATGACCTCGGTTCAGCAAAACTAAATCAAAAAAATTCTTAGTACAGCAAACGATTTAGCAGTGCTGTATTCATGACGGATTAAATTATAACGAGGCATTGTGCATCTGATTTAAATTTAATGTAGCGCGTATTTTACTAATCTTTCGGTTTAATCATCCATATTTTAGGACGGGTCGTATTCTCCTTTTACTTTGATGCTAGCTTAGGCTTAATTTCTCGATTAAACTTCATAGTTCCACCATAGCGTCGGTCGTAAACTGTTTGTTAGAAACAATTGGAATTTTTAGGGATTTTATTTTAATTATTTTAAAATTTTAATGATATCTTTAATCTGAACCCATGCTATCACAAAAATGGCATTATTCAGTTTGGTTTATTTTGTTTGCAGCACGAGAAGTTATTCTATGAAATATCTACCGAAAAATACACCAATGAAATGGGAGAGTATAAGCTTTGTTTTACTCTTGAGTTTAATATATTTCCAAAACATGCACAATATTTTCACGGTAAAACACAAAAACACTACACAACTTTTCTCAAGTATCAATTAAAATCCGGAACTGAATGTTCACTTTCATGAGCATTATTAAATAGAAGTTTTCTCGGACCCCATAGATTTGCAACCACCGTTCTCTATTTATCTAAAAACAAAAAGCTCGAGATTCACGCGCAAAAAAAAAGTAAAATGACTTGCCCATTCGCATCACGAGCATTACATTCAACGATCGTTTCCGGTCTACTTACGTTATCAACATTTTATCATGTATTTCTGTACGTCGCGCGGTCGAGGATACTGTCGTAACAGTCGGTGATTTTCGGTTGTTTGTTGAAGTGTTCACTTCCGTTCCGTGGTGGGATAATTGGCGATCGATGTTTGTAACTCGCACTCAGTGTGCGCGCTCGAAAGTGTTTAAAATTGCTGCTGCAACATCAAAATAAACACACGACTGTAGCCTTGCGGGTTTGGCACGGCTTGGCGTAGGTTCCCGTTGCAAGCCGTTTCCGGGCGTTCTCGCCTCGGAAGGCAATGGGACGGGGGAGGAAACAGTACTGCTTCCCGTGCCTGTAGGTGTCACTGTTGCTGTAGGCTACGGCAAACGCTCACACACTCTTCCACTACAACACACTGTTCGAAATGGATGGTTTAGATAAACAAACAAAAAAAATACGAAGTTTCCGAAACTCGATTACATTTACTGGAAAATAGAAATGGCACAAACACGAACGGGTTAATCGCGAACGGAACGGAACCGACCGGGGAACCTTTGCGCAGTACGCCAGGCACACTTCCGAATCGGGTTCTATCACTGAACTGAACCGAAAGCTCGACCTGAGCCTACAAAACACGCTCCCACCGCCGGCTGATGACGTGAAAGAAGACAAAGCAAAGACGTTTACGATGTGAGAAAGGAAGTGGCCACCGAATGTCGAGGGTGGGGATGATGCCAAACCGCTGGAGATTGCAATCACCAACCGGTAGTGGTAAGAAAGTGAGTAAATCATCACCGCACGCTGATGCGGATGCTGAGCCGCTGATCATTCTAAGATCGGGTTCCGCATACTCCTGCCACAGGAATTATTGATCGGGGGCTGATTTTTTTTTCCCAGCGCCTCATCGTTCGATTCGCGGATGGTTGTACGGTTTGCGTTTCCGTTGAGAGGGAGAGCGAAAAAGGTACTCTGTTTACACATGCAAAAAGCAAACAAACAAAAATAAAAACAACAACGCAGTAAACAACTATCGACAACACAAAAAACATCCACAACAACACCCCATCTGTGCTTAACCGATCCAACCGATCTTAGCTTTTGCTCGATCGCGTTACGACACGCGATCGGCGTCGGAGCTAGGGCTCTCGATTCCGCTGCATTCCGCTAATGCTTTACACGCTGGCCACAAACGCCGATTTCGACATTTTGCATCCCACTGCACCGAGCGTCTCCAGCCAACTAGCCGGCCCGATATTGGTGCACAATTCGCCCCGGCCAGAATTAAGCAATGCAGTAGCCCGGTTCGACTGGTTTGGCGAAAACACGAGGTGAACCATGTGTGCATACGGTGCTGGCGAGCCACCGAGGAGAACGTGTACAACCACACACACACACACACACAGACACCATCGCATCGCAAGTCGCACACGAAGGACTTCTTGTATAACTGCCTACTAATGGGGTGCATGGGTGCATGGCTGCCAGGCAACCGCTAACCATGCTCTTTGTGGCTAACCATGGCTCCACGAGTTCTTTCGCTGCAGCAGCCCAGCAATGCAGCGCGGCGCGCAAGGGCTTGTGGTTAGGCGGGCAGCACAAATTAACCAACACCCGAGTGTTGCCAAACGCGCCAAGAATCGGCGTCAAGAACGGCCAAGATGCTGGTGTTCTTTTGGACGAGAAGTGTAAGCAAATAAAGATTTACACTTGGGGGGAAAAAAAGCCACCCTCGATGGTTACTCCACCGCAGGGAAGGGTCTAGTGAAGGTGTTTGAGCGCCTTTTTTTACCGCCTACCGTTGGGTAGGGTAGCTTGGAGTAATTGAAAATTGCAACATCATGGTTGAGCTTCGTTCTGTGCTTTACCGGGCTCATCATTTTTGTGAAGCCATTTGCTTCACTAGCGAGCGGAGTCTTCACGATCGGAGGAAGATTTTAAAGTCATTTCGAAAGTGTTTGATATTTTACGATCCAAAACCTAAACCGGGACCACGGCAGGAACATGTTAATGTTTGACTCTGCTTTATTATCCCGCACGCGCAGCTGGATGAGACCAGATACGGTTGGCATCGTGCTGCTCCCCCGCGGAGGCAAGCCAGCACATCGCGTATCAAAGACCCTACGCGCCGGGAATGTGAACGAACAGTTCTGCACAACATTTTATCCGCGAATCGAATCATATCGGCGAATGTGATCTTTCACAAAACGCACCGTCGGCAAGGTTTATGCAAATCGAGATCGAGTTCTTTTTTTTTGTGCCTGTGTTTTTGTTATTTGTAATTTCACTCCCTCCGAAATCATGCCGGATCTGCGCGGTAAACCTGTTCCGTGAAGCTTCCAAACGATCGCGCTATCATATATCGCACCACCAGGAAAAAGAGACGAGCCTTTGCTTTGCAAACGCGTTTTGCTAATTCGTTCGCTCGCATGGCTACGACCACCACCAGTTGATGCGAGTTTTGTGGTGTCACAAGTAGGAAATCAAAGAGGGTTCCAGCGAGAAAGAGGGTTGCAAATTTTATCTGCCCCCCAGACGGATGGGGAAGGTGACGAAGCGATCATCCGATCCGGGTGCGCATGCGTGCGTAGGAGCTTCACGAAATGGTGATTTCTCCAACGTCCAAAATCCTGTTTTAGCGAGTGGGATTTGTGCGAAACTGTTCAGCGAATAGTAGCTATCGTGATAGCGTGTGAATTTCTAAACGTCCTGTTTTGTATCAGAACACGGAAATGAGCCGAAGTGTGCGTCAGTAGGACCATTACTGCCGTGTGCATCTTACACTTGCCAATAAAATTTGCATTCCAAACACGGTGGACTGTCTAATCAGTGTAATAAGAAGCCTCACAGGTCTCACGCATCGGCATGACCCTCGGAAACTGGAAGCAAAAGTTTCCTGTTTTTAGCTAAAAACTTTACAGCTTCCAGCGAATGAATTCCTTTCCTTTTTATGCTCATTGGCTTACTGAGCCATAAAAGCCGCACTTCCTACTGAGATGGGAAACATTTGCTTCACGAAAATTGCTACCAATTTGCTGCCAATCGACTCTGCTGCGGGGGTTTCGATCTGCCTATAACCACCACAAATTCGCACAATTTCCCTCACACTTCCGATCGCGGCTTTGTTTATGGCTCGCTTTGGTTTAAAAGCCATAACAATGATACAATTTGTAGCGATTAATAGTTTACGAACCGGAAAACTGATCCCTGATTGTATGCGAGTTGGTTTAGAGTTTTTGTTCGCTCTTGTACGCCTCTGCGAACTTTACAATCTTAGAACGCATCATAGATCGATCGCTCACGAGCGCTCGTAAACAGCCATAGCTTGCGCAACACGCAACACGCTATGGATAGTGATGGATTTTCCCATCATTTGCTAGCTAAACTTCACCATTTCTACTGCACCATTTCGAGGCCAAACCTCAGTCAAACTCGGTGCTAGCGTTGCGTGCCTCTGTAAAACAGCAAAACGAGAAAAAAAATACCTACAATTGTCTACTCACGGGTAGTAGTAGTTTACAAACCGATGACAAGCGGGGCTCATGTGTGTGTGTGTG
>JXXA01017544.1:0-12692 GCA_000956255.1 Anopheles punctulatus
CCTCCCTTCATTGTCAGAACAACAACGACAACCCGGCGCACGGAGCATATTTGTCATCGCCGCGTAATTCTCGACCGTACGGGCGGCGGAGTACTTATGCGCATTGTCGCATACATTGTCCCGCACCGGGAACGTCCCGGCACCACGGCAGTGCTAGCATAAATAAATTGTCCACTCCCGGGCCACGATCCGAAGCCCGCGTGTGGAAGCACACAAATCAAAAGTGACTGAGTATAAATTCTGCACTTCAGCTCTTCCTGCGCTGTGCAGCGAGTGTGCAGCGCAAAGACCCGAGAAGAAAACCGCGCAGAACCGTACGGAGGAAACGGTCCCGCCGGTCTAGCCGGGAAAGGGTAGGACGGAGGGTTTGGTACATGCAATGCGACAATTGATCATACGGGCCAGCCCCGGTGATACTGTGGAAGGAGATCCTCCCAGCGAACGAACGAAACACGCCTAGAACGATGATGAAGAGGAGCCACTCTGTACCGTCCTATCCTGGAACAGACCCGCGTGCAGTTCTTCGGAGAGCTAATCGATCCAATACGAATAGAATAGAGGGGGGGCTGGTTTGCGCACAAGATGTCTTATTTGCACGATCCGACAAATTAATCCGGATCGAAAGCTAAACCAGAGCTGCCGCCCGGTGCCGCGCCCGGAGCCGGGTTCGCACTCATTCATTAATGATGATTTATCGGTTTCTAATGCGCGTTGCAAACCACCACCCGGTGCTGGCCAATAATTCATGGCATCGGTTGGGCCGGTGGGGAAGGGGGGGAGAGGGGGAGGACGGTTATAGCACGATCACAATGAAGACTTTGAACATGATTTCGCTCTAATTATATCGATTTGCTTTTGAGATGCTCACAAACGCTTGGAAGCCCGGCTCGGGTCGGGTTGATTTACGCGCCAATTAGCTAATTTGATCTGACTGGGGCGCCACCCGGAGGATAACTCCACCCCCTCCCCCCCCATGCTCCTATCGTGTAATATAACGCTTATTAATTAATGCACGGGAATCGAGTATCCTGGCCGTTCTCGATCGAGTTTCAATCTTAGAAGTGGATCGAACGCAGCCAGAACTTAGTCATCGTTTTGCAGCAGAACTGCGTTTGCATCGGGGCACTCCTTTGCATTTTCCAAGCGACGCCTTCTCCATCTATTTTTTTTTTTTTTGTTATTGTTGTTGCTGTGCTGCTCGCTTGTATGACTATAAAAAGGAATGATATAATTAAAGGTGCCCCAAGCACCCCATTTCCATACCGGTGCGCAGTATGCGCGACGTACGCCTACTTCGATTAAGACTCTCCTGTCGACAACTCCAGCCGGCATGCTGGAAGGGTTGACGTTTCTAGTTCGCAATTGCATGTTTCTTTTCGTTTCAGGTAGGATTCTTCGCGGGGCTCGCGGGCGAAGGCTCGTCCCCGTTCCCGTGCCCGTGCAAAACAGCGCTCTTCATAAATCATTCACTCCGTCCCGTGCGCGTGGAAATTATGAATATTCATTGCGGTTCCGACCGCGCCTCCGAGCGCGGCGCAGGATAATGCATTGGCGGTGCTGAAAGGAGGCGTGCGTTTTTTTTTCTTCTTCTTTTTTTTCTTTTTGGTTTCGCTCGCCAGCCAGCACGGCAAGGCACACCAATGCGCGCAAGAATTCGATTCGTCTGCAGACGGGCGGACTTGTCACTGGACGCTCAGCCATCAGGACGGGCCAATATTGCGCAAGAGCTAGGGCTCATTTGCATCGCAAGGAGAGGTTTACGGAGAGGCAGAAGCATGAGGAGGAGTGTGTGCGCGGGTTCGATGAATGCAAGTGATGATGAGAGTTTTTATAAGAACGTGAATACATTTCCACTGGGACGTTCGATGGGAGAGTTTGCCAACAGATGGCAGACTGAAAGTGAGGGAAACAATTTTCTTAAAATTTAATAAAATAAATACTTTCATAGGATTGGAAGTTGTGAAGTAAAAGCAGAAATTTTAACAATTTTTGAGCTAACGAAGTAGAATATGAATCACCTGTTTTTCTTATCTTTTCATGACAAGAAACAAAACCCCTTTCTTGTAAACGCAAATTTATGATCATTCGCATTCAAATATATTCAAGCGTTCAAATTATATTTAAGTATTATATAAACAAGTTGGTCATATTGTGGAGGTTTGGCTTTATATTTATTTGTTTATTATTATTTTATATTTATTTTTCAGCTAGCACGTCTAACTCCATTGATCCAGTATCTTCATTCTTCAGCCCATCGCCATCCATCAATATTCTATTCCAGTAGCACATTCTCCCGTCTAATGCAAAAACATCGATAATATCTCGGCCATGTTTTGCTATCACTTCCCGCTCCTCGTCCGTATCCGGTGCCCGGGCTAACAATCAATAACCGTCAGCGGGACGATGCTCACTCGTGCGAAATTAACATAAAACGATCGATGTTAGAACAAATTTAAAATCACTTAAGCGGCGGGCCTACCGCACCAGCCCCGGGAGCAAACAAATTTGATCAACCGCCACTGATAGCGGACCACTGGAAGCGGATAGGTGTTGGTACAGATGGGTTTTGTACCACCCCATTTGTTCGGTCACCGAACGGGTCGCCGATTATCGTGGTACGATCGCAGCGATCATCACAGCCCTCGTCCAGTAGTTGGCTAGGCTGGGCGTGAATATGAACAGCTTCTCTCGCCAGGAACGACGTCTTCCTGACGCTCGAAGCAAAACCGGAGGAATTCATTAAGATTCTATCACAAATCTCTACGCTCTTCGGCGTGGAATCGAGATGGGGTGTTTTGGTTGCGACTTTTGCTGCTCCCATATCGAAAGCGCTGTCTTCACGCTTCAGGACCTGTGCGGTAGGCCCGCTCGTTCGGCTTCGTGTGCTTCTAATTTATGTTCTAATGATTTCACTCGGCGAAAAGTGAAGAAGAAAACATGTGTACATGTTACTGATGCGCAAGAAAGGATAAGGATCCTGGCACAATGCGACGCAAAACCGAAAACCCTATGGGCCTTCGAACGGCCGACGAGATGATTTATCGCACCCAGATTACATTTTCAATTCGTTCGCAGGCTTTATAATCTTTTCTGTCGGTTCACGCTTTTCAGCTCGGCGCAGTGGAGCGAACGCAAAAAAAAATCAATTTATGATTCACGTCCCGGCTGATGGCGGTGGTGTAAAATAAAATTGAAATCTAATTACAGGTCGGACCGGACTCGATCTCGAGCTGGGGAATCACGAGTTTGACCGTGCTGAGCCCCGGAGCGATGTTTTTTGCGATGGTTTCGGAAAATTTTTCGTACAAGCTAAGGCCACCACGACGATCGGGAAAAGGATGGGAACGGGGCAATGAATATTTATGACATTATTTTTACCAAAAACCACCACAAAATGGCTAATTATTCATGGGTGCGTTAGTTGGTGAGCGTACCGAAGCGAAGGAAGGGAAATTTCCTGTTCAATCTATCCTTTAAGGCTGAGGGATGTTAATGAGCATCATTTGTTTCAAATTTTCCATCCTCAAGGACACGAATAAAGAATTGAGTTGATAATTGTATGGCCATTGCGGTTCAAAGACATTATTGTGTGATGTTTTTCTGTCAGTTAACTATGGAAACAAAAATATAAAAAAGAAGAAAAGTAGAAAATATAGAAGAAAAGAAGAAAATGAGCCTAAAAATAGCTTATAAAAAGCTACCATGTTCAACTAAAAACCACCCCAGCTCCACCTTTAGCTAAGTGAAACATCAGAAAGTAAGAGTAGGGTAATGCGAAGATAGACTCGTCCCCTGTAACAAACACGTGATGACTTACGAGGATCGATTTATTTACTTTTATCCGCCCCATTAATGAGCGTACCGAGCCCATCTTTCCCTTTCCATCAACACGGTCGCATTTGTCGTAGCAAAAACGACGACAAAAAACTCCCCCTTCCGCTGCGAATGGGTCCCGCGGGTCATTTATCACTCGTTTAATAAGCGAAACGTACGGACGTGTTTTATCGTTTCGGTACCACCTTTCCGCCGAACGGAGCGCGGTTCGATTAAATTCGCTTCATCGCAGACGCATCGCAGCGCTGGAGGATGCACCTTTCTGCTGCATTTCGCTCGTCTTGCGCTGTCTCGCGGGACGAAGGCCGCTGGAACCAGACGCCGACCCAGCTACAATTAGAGATAAATTTATAATTATGTACCCGTGTCCCACGCAATCAGTTCGCTCGCTCCGTTCCGTGCTGCGTTTGCATTCGATTTCGCGTTCGCGTTCGTTCGCTAGAACCTGGGGCCTGAGCTTGCAAACTTTGCACGTTTGCTTCGCTTTTCGCGCTTGATTTGTGACTCGCAACGTGAGTGTGTCGTGCCGTGACGCTGGAGTTCGGAGTTCGGTTGGCAAATAGGCAAACATGGCACGGCGAGAATGGTGCGTCGAGCGATAGAGAAATCGACGCCGATAAAAATGCACTCTAGCGCATCCGCTCGTACGCAACGCCGACAACGGTTGACTAATTGCGTCCCGATCGGTGACTAATTGCGCGGGGAACTTTTGCTTTTATTGCTTCTGGGCGTGTTTTGGTGGGGATTTTCAGCCGTGATTGATTTTCAGCTGCAATTAATCTGCATGATAAAGGATGAAAAACAAAAACGATTAAAAACCTTTTTTTGTACCAAATAGCACGGTTGGATTTGCATGTCTTCTTTTAAATTTTAATTTATTAGCTATTTGTCTATTCTTTCAACTGAGTACTGGGAAATCTCCCAATGATAGCTATCATGGAGCGTAAAAATAGACCCACAAATACGTGGAAAATCTTATCTTCCATGGACTTGGTTTAAAAATCAAACAAACATCAAAATTAATGTGAATTTAAAAAAAATGTAGCAATATTGTCGAAGAATTTCGAAGGAAATATAATGTTATGTATGATGGTACATTAATCTCTTCATAGTCGATGGTTGAAAAAAGGGATCTGATAGCTAATAATAAAAGTGGAAGATGAAGTTTCCACTAGAAATAATTGAAACAATCACATGTAATTAAAACATTAACGGGTATGTGCAATGTTCACAAACACAATGCCCGGTTTTAACATCTCGTCGACCTTTATTGCAGCTGGCATGTAAATTGCACCGCAACGCTCGTGAACAATTATGCTGATTTTAATTTAATTCCAATACGTCTGCGAGAGAGTTTAAAAATATGCACTGCAGCCAAACACTCACACAAACGGACAATCAGAACCCCTGAATGATTTATGGTCCCGGGTTTGTCGAACTCGCTCACGCGCTCGCTCGCGTTTCGTTTTTCACGCTGCGGTCGTTACAAGCGTTTAAAAAGCGATTCCAGAACGCAACAGCAGCAGCATCGGCAGCATCCTGGGTCCGCATTCCCACACGCACCACCGTTTACCGTCAGGAGTGTTTATGTAATTTTGGTGCGGAAGAAAAATGAAGACATCATGGGGACGCGCAGGGGCGGAGTATGTAAAGGGATATTTTTTGCTGCTGTTTTTTCCGCCAAGGATACACCTACGGAACACGGAATTCGGCAGACGACCGCGAGGTCAGGGACCTATGCAGCAGGGAAGAAAAAAGAGAATAATAAAATCATTGTCACCCGGTTTACGAAAACAACAACAACAAAAAAAAACCTAAACGCCCCAAAATTAAACCGAAACCGGTTCACGAACCCGAACGCGTTTCACGGTGAAAACGCGATAAACAGCATGTTAACAGTTTCGATAATAACAATAATAAATTGCGTCGAAAGTGATTACGCACGGCCTTAGATGGGAGTGGCCGTGGAGCGCGCACAATCGTTTAAGCCTGTTGGTGCTGCGAAGAAGGACCTCCCGGGTGTTCGTGACAGATATCGGTTCGTGTTTCGTTTTTCTTTTTTTGTGTGTGTTGTTTTCCGAAGAAGATCCTGCGGAACGCATTAGCATTCTCGCTGTCTGGCGCGGTCGATTCGGTGGCATCGATCATTGCCCCCCTCGTGGTAAGGGAGGAAGAAGCTGCTGCCAGGAGCAATGTGGGGATTCAATTAAATTTAATTAAATTTCCCCCCTCCCCTCCACTTTCCACCGTGCGTTGCTGCACCTTCCAGCGGTGTAGGGTTTGCGTACATGAGGATCCTTGTAATGCGGGCAACTGATTTGAAAGCGTGATATCGTGTAATCGGTAATCTTTCTTCCCTTCCCGCGACGCAAAGGTTCTTCACCCTTGGGAATGATTTTTGGAAAGGAGACTTGTGTTCTGAGCAAAAAAAATGTTGGCAATCAATGTAGAATTTTGCTGCAAACATTAAGGCAAGCCGTAAAAACATGTCTCAAAGTGTAGCACAGTGTGTCCATGTGCCTTTCTGTGTCTATATTTGGTCATTAAAATGAGGTTTCCAAGCTATACTATTTGCTCCATCATATTTCATATTCTTTTTCAAGTAATTGTTCGTCCATAAGTGTGGAAACATTCGCCGTACGAAACGAAAGACTTCAATGCAAACACTGCCGACGACGAACCCTACCAATCGTAATTGTTTTATGCGAACAATTGCGTCTGCTCATGGGCACATAACACGTTGCGTTGCAGGCATAATGTAACTTGAATGTAATCTGAAAAGACGAAACGAACGAAACTTCAAATCCAATTCATTCAACTGACCGCAGGCTGGTTGTTTTATTTTTTTTTTTCGTTTCTGATGGGCCACTTTTCTTTTTTATGCATCCTCACCCCTCTTTTCACGGCTGCCGGCTTATCGAATTCCAGAACAAACCCGTGTGCGTCCGTGTGTGCGACTTTGCGTAATTATAAACAAACCAAATACGTGGTTGTGCAATCGTCGATCGTGTAACCTCCCCCCATACCGAAAGGCGGCATCCGCGTGGAGGTCGGAAAAATGGAAAACTGCAGGCCCCCTGAAGCCCGATTTTATGGCATGTGTGCATGTGTGCGTCCGAACGGCCTCCCGTATCGAAACCGATTAGGGACGGAATCGTAACGTTGCACGCGGAAGCCCGATCCGATCCGTGGCAGACGAAATGCAAATGGGCCTGGCGGCGAGTTTGCCCTACTGCTCCAGCGGCACCGGCATCGGTGAAGGTTACGAGTGTGTAGGTGTATGTAGTGGGAGAGGAGAGAGGAAAAAGTTACAGAAAGCATAACGAAAACAAGTGCCGTATGTTTTTTTTTTTTAGGAGGTGAAAATGGGCGGAAAATGAAGGACGGTCAAGCAGTTAAGCGAATTTCCATTTCGATCAACAGCTAGAGTTCGTGGCAACGCAGTATCTACTGGTTTACGAGATACTTCTTTGTTTTCATTGGCAAACAAGTTTCCAATTAATTGCAGAACTTTATAACATTAAAAGAATGTTTGTAAAAATTTCTAAGATTCGCATTTCTAAGATTCGAACAATTAGCAGCTATTTCTATTCCTTTAATTGTCAACGGAACTGTTATTGAGAGTTCCGAGAAGATTCTGAGTTCTGAGAGAATTGGAAATGTAGAATTATCAGAGAATGGAACTAAGATTAATTTTAAATCAAACCTATAAAACATGAATACAAAAATACAAAGAAAAAATAAAATTGTTCTGCGTGATGTTGAGTATGAATCCAAAGAATCACCACAACGTGGTGAATTTAAAGGAAGCACATAATTGCATACTTTCAGGCGCTTAAGAGGCTTCGTGAGTCACGCTACAGGGTGCTTCGCAGAGAAACTGCATATATAAATTCAACCAATTCATTTTATTCTAATTAAGAAATTAAGAGAATTTAAAGGTTTTACCCTACTAAACTTTGTTTGTACAGTACTTTACATTGCCCTATGCTTACCTTTTATTGCAAACAAAAAAAAAAAACACTTGCAGAGATAACTTCGTATTTTGTGTAATTGTAGACTGTGTTACAAACGTAAACCATCTGCAATGCAATTCTAACCATACAATCTTAAAAACACCTATATTTCTCCAGTAATTCATATTGATAAGAGCCCCTCAAGATGTTACAATATTATCTCTCTGTTACAAAACTTACTCAAATTTGCTAGTCCAGGTATTGTTTTTCTCTATTTCCTTACGACACAAAATTACATGCTATTTTATTACTTCGCTCACTTTCTTCCCTTACCGACAATGTTGTATGTCTCGCGAGGAAGCGGCTCATTGTTTCACGTACCACGAGCAGCGCGACTTCCCTTTTCCGGTACCTTTGTTCCGTTGTAGGTAAGCTTTTTTTGAATTTATTTTGAAAGCTGAGGGGACATATGACACACAAAGACACGCTTTGAATTGAGGTGAAGTGACGGTTCTTTGACACATGGAGCTCACGCAAACGTGGTTTTTTTCTACGCAACTGAACCAATGGAAGTATGGATTGCGCCCGAAATAAACTGCTTTTTCGACCAACACTCTACATGTCCTGCACCGAGAAACTTTCACTTTTCTGCATTTAATTGCATCCTCGTTGAAAACGAGCGTACATTGCAAAGGAATTTCTTATTATGCAACACAAAAACACCTGGCGACGAAAGTATCAGGCGACGATTAGCGTGGAACGAAAAAGCGAAAGATTTTTATGCAAAAAAGTCCCAAATTTGTGGACCGCAGAAACAAGCGACGAACCCGAATCGAAGCCCCAGCACGTCACAATGACGTCTGCAGCGTTACCACGCACGCGGATTACGGCATGTGAAGAAGGGAAAGAAAGAGACAGAGCGAGAAACGTATCGGTTCCGTACCGGCTCAGATTTTAAGCGCTACGATTACATAAATGCAACCGTCGCTTCGATTCGATGCGCGACCGAGCGGGAGATGAACTTTAGGCCAAGGTGGCGGCACATGCACTTGGGAGGGTATGCTAGATCCGGGTTGGTGCTCTTCCACGGTGGTGAAGGCGAACGCGACGGTTTCATAAGGCGCTCGAAGCATAACGGAACTGGGTTGATTATAGTGGTGCGCATGAAGGATTTATTTAGGTCGGGGCATGATGTTGTGAAAATATAAAATAAGATATATCGCTCAGCTACCCTTCAAACGATCGATAAAGTTTCGATAGAAATTAACTTTCTACCTGATCCATCCATAAGCCCTCGAAAAAAAAAACAAACTTATGGAAAACTATTAGGATCCATGAAAATTAGCTAAAATACATCATTTTTTAAATTATAAATAGGCACGCTATGGAATATTGAAAATTTAACTTTTTCCTATTAATAGAAATTGTAGTTAGTTTTGTTTGTTAAGTTTCAGCGCTAATTGATTATTGCATAGAAATAACAAATTTAAAGCAAATATTTTAATATTTTAATTAGTAATAACAAGTTAAAAACAATCTCATAATTTGAAGAAAAAAAAACACAAAGCAAATCTCCGATTCTTTTTCTCAGTTACAATTATATTCTTCAACCCAAATCCTCTTGCATTCTGCCTCGTTCAATCTGAAAATCCAATTATACAGAAAAAATTCCACCTCGGGAACGGCTTGGAACAGGCAGTGGAATATAAATCAATTTATCAACCATTGGTTTCGTCGAATAAACCCGTCCAAGAGGGAGCGCGTTTGAACGCAATGGCTCACCCAAAATAACCAAAACACCACAGCCTCCACGTCCGTTTTCAGTTTGGTCGTTGCTTTAGCTGCCGGGCGTGAAACCTCCGTGCTCAAGGTCGTTCGGGATTTGAGTTCAGAGCACCAACATTTCCGACACCGTGTTCGCGATCGTTTCGGTGGTGGTGTTGGTAGAGCATCGTGGCCATAAATATATAACGGAGGGCTCAAAAGCCAATCCAACATCCGGCAACCCCGTGAAGGAATGGATGGATGTGTACGTGAGTGTAAAATAGTAATAAGATTGATCACAAAACCGACTAGCAGCAGCACTGGTTAAAACAAGCAGCCGTGTTTGTGCTGCATGTGCCGGACGTGGGACGTGGAATTTCCGAACTCCACCACGAACGCTCCATCACCTTTGAGCCATTGCGTTTCATTGTGTTGTGCATCACACGCGTGATTCTAAAGGTGAGGCGTAACGTCACGCACGCGCAATACGCCGTGGTTTAGTTTCCACGGGTGGTAGCCACGGTTTAACCTCATCCCTTCCCAAAAACGGCCGAGCGAACGAGAACAAATGCCGTCAACCAAGCGCATCAGTAGGTCCCGTTCGTTGCTGGTTAATAAATTTCAAGCCACACACTCACACATCACAGCATGAACCACCCTTTCCCCCTGGGGTTACTTTGATAATCGCTGGATAGCATTAGCACTCGAACGCCCTCGCTCAGGTCAGGGGAGCGTGGTAACAGTTGGATTTGGTTTTGCGATCTTCTTCTGGTGTTATTGGTCGTGTTTTTAACGGTTCAATGTTGACCAATTGTTATTTTATAGAAAGGCCAGCCTGCATTTTTTATTGAATTCTAAACAAGCATTGTGTGGATGGCATAAAATACATGAAAATGTTACTCAGTTACTATCATGTTAGAACTGATCGTATGTTGAGCGATACAAAAAATGTTGAATAATGTTGTTCTTTTGAAAATAAAATTGAGCTAAAAATATGAAACTATAGGAAAAACTGAATAAAAAATGATAAAATGTTTATTAAAATCCGATTAAACATTCACCAACCATAAACAATTGAAAATATCCCCACCATCCCTCTATGTCGAAGGATTATTTTTAACCTATTCCACCAACATAAGCTTACCTCACCGATAGTGAGTTTAGTAACATTTCGTCAAATTATGCAAAAAACCTCGGTATGAATCATCTCTTTCACTCCGGTTCCCTCGACAAAACTCCGCCGTCGGTATGTTATGACAATTTCGCGTTCCTTCTTCCCGACCATTCTTTCCTGCGGCCGGTATCGGTATCATCGGAGTTCGCTGTGAATAAAACGAAAGCAAAAGCAGCTAACCTGACCCCTACCCGGGCCCAGCCGCCCGTAGGTCCAAGTGACCAGCTGAGATGAGCCCCGACGGCTGGAAGCTGGTAAAGCATCCCGTGGAGATGCTCCACGCCTGAAGTATTCGGTATCAACTTTCGATTTGTCGCGACACGCGTGCAGATTCTCTGTGTCCGTGACTCTGGTCCGGTTGATATTGGTGAGACCATGGGGTTCGGTGGGTTTGCAGCTATGCTGATGTATGCGTAAGTACACGCAAACGCAACCGGAGTGATTGTGTTGGTAAGACGCTGTTTACATAGGAGTCGCAGATTTATTGCTGATTTTTATTTTTTATAGTAATCTATGCGGGGAAGAGTAGATGTACTAAGAATTACCTCAAACATATTAAACTGATATAATCAAATATAGATAGCATGTAGCTTTTTGTTGTAGCGTTCTAGCTTCTACCCTTCGCACATCAGCTTGTGGGAATTATTCACTAACGAGGTGCCCTTGCAGAGGTTTTCAGCAGCATATCAAATTGGCGATTTGAATTTTGTTTTATTCTATTAAATGCTTTCAACAATATTTTTACATGCAATTTAACACAAATTTATCATTCATGAAATAAAAAAATAATATCAAAACAAACGTTGATCATTGAATTTATAGGCAGTTAAAAGAATGATAAAGAATAGCAAGAGAATGATATTATTTGAAAATAATATCTTTCCTTCAATGCAGAGTTTTTGAACAATAATAATAAAGTAGAATAATACAGCATACCCACAATTTGATTGCGAAGAAGCCAACCTGAAAACCCCTGCACGCACTGACACTCACACCACCACAAATGCCCCAAACCGGGAGGGAAGTGGTTCGTTGCTTGCGGTTGCGTTTTCATTTCCAAGTTAGCTGCTTCCCGCGACTGATCGATCGTTCCGCGGTCTAAAGTTCGCGTTCAGTGTCCGATAGCCACGGTGTTGCGCGTGATATTCCCAAGGTGCGTGCTGGTTGTTTGCAAATTCATTTATTAATTCGAGCACGTGCAAAGGAAACGTGTATTTGTGCTAAGGTTTATGTTAATTCCGCTGGCGTGTGTGCAACTGGCTGCTGGGTGCGCATCGCATCGCGTAGGAAACACGTAGTGGTGGCAGCTTCCAAGTAGCTGCGCCACTGTAACCGGGCAGTAATTAGCGATCGCTACAGTTTGCCATCCCCGGTGATTTGTGTGCGCTGGAGTGTAGTGGAAAACGGTTGCCAGAATGGGGAAGCTTTTCCCGTGAGAAGAATGTTTAACCCAATGCGAGAGAGAAAGAGAGATAGATATTGTGGAAAAGAGAAGAAGCAAAGTGTGTTTTGTTTAAAACTAGTTTATTAAAAAAGCTTATTTTCATTCAAAATCCTCTTAAAATCGTGAAACCCAATCGAACGATCTGTACGCCGGACAGGCGACGAACCTTCCCGAGTGAGAAATGTGATTGTAGTTCATAAGGCGTTTCATAAAACAAAAAATCAACACAGCAAGCGACGACGACGACGACGACGGTGACAGTCGTCCCCACGGGAAATGACAGCGGAAAAAGAAACGACGTGAAACAAAAACCCACCATCGCTTGCACCGGGGGGAGGGAATGGGAAAGTTGTGCGCAAGTGGTTCGCCGCAACGGGTGAGCAAAAATGGGTGAGAAAACGAGCACGACCGCGCGTGTAAGTGAGAAAGGCAAACGATGCTCGGTGAAGGAAAAAAGAGAAATCGCGGTGCGCCGGTAACGGTGAAATGTGTTGACGGAACTGAGCGTCTGTGTGTGTGT
>JXXA01017546.1:0-13812 GCA_000956255.1 Anopheles punctulatus
CCGCAAACGCAGAACGTGGGAGTTGTTAACATTCCAGAACATAGTGGCGAGGCATGGACAACCTACGACCATAAATTATCCACCAATTGCATCGGTGCTGGGGCGGCAATAAAACAATTCCACCGACTAGAATTACTCAAAAATGAAATGACAGAAGGAAATATTTGTTTTTCGTGTAATTTTACTACCGAATGATCCCCTTCTTTCTGATGTTTAACCATGCGTGCATGCGGAGCTACAGAACAGGGGAGTCCACTTTTCAAACACTTGCTGCACCACCCTCCCTCCCAATATTAAACGCCCAAGAAGCCAAGGCACTCTAATACGCTCATTCATTACGTCGATAGTAAACGGTCGGGGCGGGCACATTACCTTCGATGACATTTATTACCCCTTTAGGTCGTGGTGATCGTCCGCTGAACAAACGTACCGATTGTGCCCCGGATGTGGTTTTGGTTTTGCTGGCCCCGGGGGGAAACATCTAGCGTATGAAACTGGGGTCTTTAAGTTTGGCTGCTAGGAGGATTTGGATAGGAGGGATTTGGTTTCGCTATAAATTCGTGCAACTATAGTTTACTTTAGCTCAGCCGCAGAGGCATTAACGGGGAAAGCACTAGTAGCTTCTAAATGCACCACTAATGTAATGCAATCCGATTCGATTCGACTGCTTGACTTTTTATGTTACAGATTGATTTAAGGTTGGCTTCATGCCTTTAGCGAAAAAACAAATGTAATTAAAATTTTCCTACTCCGGTCCGGTTGTTTCTTTTTTGTTTTGTTTTTGTTAAATGGACTCTGGGTTTCCATCCCGCACATATCAAGCAGGAAAAGCCAATTAGTTAACCCGTCACGGACCCGTCAGGCTACGGCAATGAGGAGAGGATGGATTGTTCTTTCTTTAAGGGTTTTTTCTGTTCCAATTCGATCCAATCGCTTAAGGCAGTCCCACCAGTCCATCCAGCTAGTTAAATGCTACACGATGCACACACCAACACACACACAAACGCCGTTGGATGACGTATATCACGTGAAGTTGGCGGCTGCGAACGGAGCAACACGGTGCTGCTGTTAATCAAACCTTTTTGTACAACATGGGAGAAAGTTATGCTAAACAACCGCGCGCGCGCGCAAGCCCAAGTACAGTGCCACACAGCTGCACGTATTAACAACCCTTAACAACCCTTGGCAGCTGATTACGCCACTGCCAGTCCAATCCAGCCAGCCTGGAGGCGTATTATGGGTAGGATTGTGGTGGTCGGTGGAGCTGATGCTAGTTTCAATTTTATTTACATCGCCATGCTAAAGTGAAAAGCACGCTAACGATCGTGTAGGGACGAACCGGGTAAACTGGAAGCTCAGGCGATCAGGCTGTTTTGTTTTCATTTATTAGTTGTTGGCTCTAACCACGCAAGAGCATGAAATTGAAAATGAAATATGATCGCCTTTATTAATTGTTATATCGGAAAAAAACATAGTTCAAGTAATTTTGATCGAATATTCATCGCAGGATGTTTGGCAGTTTTATAGTTACAGCTGTGCTAGCTAACTTGTGTTGAGTTCTAAACTTAAGGCTCGGTTAGAAGCTTTTGTTAATAGCAAAATGTCTTTATATCTTTGAAGTGAGGTGAAACACACAACAGTTACTCACAAAACGCTACAGAACGATAATGGGAGACTCTTTGCCTACACGAACCAGCAGCGTGTAACCCTATTCTGTGCAATTTTCAAACCATTTTCACTCATTACCTTCAAGAATGGAGAATCCTCTACACCGAGCGATGCAAACGCTATGGCGTGAAACCCACTGAAAACCTTTTTTTTTAACAGAGAAAAAGAGTTTAAATGTTTCTTTTTGCAATTTTCCACCTGCGTAGCTTCACACGAATCGAATCAGTGCTTCGAGCGAATGATTGGAGCCGATCGTCGGGTCCAACAACGCGGAAACACGAATGAGCACAGGAAGTGCGGGAATAATATTTCACTTCCCATTCCTTGACATGCCACGGTAGCGGCGGAAAGCCGAGTCTGTGATTCCGACTCAAAACAACATTCCGAAACAAATTCTCCTCAAAGCCAAAGTAGTTTCACCTGCTCCAACCGAGCGCCTATCGCAATGTTCTCAATTATAATGCTTTTAGTGTGATTATGGCTGCGATTACGCCTTCCGATGAAACATCGCAAGACGCTGAGCGAATTCGGGTTTGCGCAGAACGCGAAAATGAAATGATTTTTCTCGCAAAGAAAATAGCAGAAAAAACCCGCCACGGTTGCGTAACTCGACAGGTAGGCGGTATCAATCAAATGGCTACCAATTTAACGGCCCAGCAGAACGGGTTCGTGCTGGGGAAGGAATATCGTACCAATTATCTGTACACGGTCTCTTTGCTTTCGTGATTATTTTCGCTACCGAACGATTTGGGCAATCCGGTCCAACAATCGATTATTTTAGCGCAACAGCAAATGTGTGCTTTAGTTTCGATATTCCAACGTATCTTTTTTTTAAATTTTGTGAACAAATGAAAAAGGAGAAATAATTGTTTAAAAATTATTTCTCTAAAATTATTTCTCTCTTTCTATAAAAAGAGAGCATCCCTCAAAATCTGTCCCTTAATGGATAGTGCAACCCACTCATTGGCAGTTCGATTACGCGCACAAAAGATGGCAACTTAAAACGTAACACTGACAAATTTCAATCAATAACATCGAAACGACTTCAGCGTCCTAAAAAGCCAAAAGCCATTTCTCCATGGGTGGGTGGTTGGAAAGGTGCCTTACCAAACTCAAAGTCCTCCCTTTCCTTCCTAATGTGACTAATGGGCTTAATCGAATGAAACGATTTGCATAAAATATATGCACTCTGCGTGGCGCGAACACCAATGCACGTCCGTCCCTTCCCGATGGCCGTAAATTTGGCATCGACACAATCGGCAAACAATGAGCTAACGACACATGCACACAAAGCACGAAGAAGGTGATGGCTCTTCCCCCGTCGTACCCAATTCCGAATTCACATCCCGTTTCCGCGATATCCCCGGTGGGTGACAGTTTGTGCTGTAGAAGCCTTGGCGCAGTTCCTTCTGCTTCATTCTGGTATGGATGCGACTCGAAACGTACACTTACCTGCAATGGAAGGGGAGAGAAAATAAAGAGAAACAGTTAGTAATGCCATAATCGGATTTGCTGCAGCTAAAGGCAGCAAACAAACGCACCGTCTGACATATACGCCCCAGCTGCCTGGGGGAAGGGGTGGCTGCTAATGCTCAAACGATTAATAATACTTTGGCAAGCAGGCATTTCACCATCCTCGGCTTGTCTCCTTCACTCCGTACCCCACGGAAAAAGTGCATTTCTTTTCAACCAAAAAGCCGCGCATCCGGCGTGCATTGCAAAACCGGTGCCCTTTTCTGGCGTTTGCTTTCTTCGCCCATACGTACGCAACACACCCATATCCGAACGTGATGATGGTTCTTTTTAACGAGCGCTAAATTACTGCCAACCAATCCAAACGTTATGACATCGTTAGTTCCCGAAGGTGACGTTTTTCATTTTTGCTTTTTTTTACGTCCGTACCACCATCCCTTCAGTGCCCGGAAACCGTGTCAACGACCGCGAAAAGCATAGGGCACTACAATAACAGTCGCGGTAGGTGTATAATTTGATAAAGTGGACATTAATATTGAGAGAATTTTATGTCGAGCATAAAAAGTTGCATTTAGATGCTTCTATTTATAATTAAAATTAATATTGGCTCTGCACGATCTTTACGATCCGACTCTTTCTAGGAATATCTACAAATTATATCACCAAGATCAGCATTAAACAAGCAGGCAGTTCGGACAGCAAAAAGCACTTTGATTCAAAAATAATCCCGCTGACGCTAATAATATGGAGCGCACGATCAGAGTCCCATCAAACCCATCGTTGGCGGAGAGCTTGCTTTAACTGGTATTTTGACATCATCAAGTAATCTCGAATTTCCCCAAACTCGGCCCAAAGAATATCTTCCGAAGGTGCGTGTGTGGGCGGTTATGGCCAGAAAAAAATCCCCTCGGGTGCTTCATAGAATAAAAGGCAACATAATAATATGCTTTATACCTGTTGCCTGTCGAAGTATTTGCTAGAAACAAAAAAAAACACGAATCAAAAGTAATGACCCTCTAATGAGGTATAATTTTGTGCGAATCGTTTTATGAATAGGACGTGATACCTTGCCCACTTTACGGTTCCACGTTTTATCGACACAAATCTAAGGAAGAAGTGTTGCCGAGTGGAACAATAAATCAAGCTCGCGCACGGTATGCCGAAAACACAACAAGCACGCACAACTTATGATTACAAGTGCCTCTTTAATGACCCACTTGCTGGAGAGTCTCTGGTTGTTTGTTTACGTTTAAAAACTACGCGCCATTTTGAGGAGTTTGCGGCCCAGTTTTGGTGGTTTCTAACTCACCGCTTCTGCCAGCGCTTAGCCACCTTAAAAATTGCACGCAGGGCGTGGAAAAGAAAAGCGAACCGATTTATGTTATTTCAGAGCTCGATTTGTGCGTTTCACTAGAAACGGGCTGGATGCGCTCAATTTGAAGGAAAATTGAACGGTGGCGTGTGCATCGCACCGCTGCCGAACCAATCGGACGTTTAAAGAGAAGGTTTAGCAAACAAAAACAAACGCGTGCCTTTTGTTCCACCGGGCCGCGCGTTTGGAGGAGTTGGGGTAGGTGATCAAAATTGGTTCATATACTTTAAACATCGGGACGGTCGGAAGAGCGTACGAGTACGGATATGTTTAAAAAAAAAATCCCTACCTCTACAACGAAGCGCTGCCTGAGAACCTTGAACTAGGGCGCCGAAGTGTTTAATGACTGGTAACGAGATGCGGCTCAACGAGCGTACAGTGAGATGTACGATTTTTAGTAACAAATCCTCGAACAATGGGAGAAAACAACACAAAAAAGGCAGGGTTTCGGAGGGTTTCGCAGTTTGCCTCTGGCGTTCCAGCCCGATAATGGAAAGAAAAGCTACCAGAAAGGGAAGCGAAATCAATCATCTGCCCATAAACACGCCATTCGCCGAAAAGGTTACGGGAGGGCGCGCAATGGCAGCTCGCTGGAAGCAAACCGAACAAGTTACCTCTTTCTTCGTTTTGACCCGAATACCACACAACCGTTTCTCGATATTAAACGATAAATCGACCACTGTTCGGTGCGTACCGACGTATGCCCGTTGTTCATGCGTACGCCCTATGTGTGCTTGACCTAATAATTAGTACACCGGTAACGGATCCACCCTTTTATGGTGTTGCAAGTTGAAACTCTTCGGCTATGAAGATACGCACATGCCAGCAATTCAGCGTCTAAAGAGGCATTATCTACTGCCGAAGCAAAATCAACGTGGGTCCATTGTTTGGAGTTTGGCACGGCGTGTATCTTTGATCGGAGCGTGCAGGAGGACAAAGTACATTGGGCCCGCATAAACTCAGCCCCGATAGCCGCGAACGTACGAACTTGTGTATTAACCTTCACCTCCAGCACGAGAGGGATGCTTTGGTGGCAGCATCAACACCACTACGTGGAATCGTACTTCCTGCCATCGTTACATCGAGCGATGCTGTAATACATCAGACATTACGACCGCCAGAAAACTCTCCAAACACTCGAGCTGACCCTGACAAATTGGGAGCTGAGCGCGCTAAAAACTCCAAACTCGTAAGCTCACTCTCGTGCTTCCTTGTATCAAAGCCACAGGTTGCTAGGGATGTTTTTTTTATTTTTATTTTTTTGGCGGGACCTTTTATTCGAGCCACCAACAACGACGAGAACTGCGCGTTACGAATGGTACTTGCGTGTGTGAGTCTGAGCGACCGGAACCGGTTCCAAATGCGTTGCATTTCAGGTCAGTTTGTCGACACACACGAGCGCATTAATATGCTAATTTGGTAGGGTAATCAAGTCACCGTGTTGTCGCTCCGGCAAACGCTTACGGGCGACCCGGCCAAACGTAACACCATGGGCGAGTGTGACCGGAATCGAAGAGGAAGGCAGGTATTGTAAATGATTTCCGCGATACAGTGTTGGAAATGGCTGTATGTTCGGTGTATTTTAAAAGGACTTTTAAATTCTCACTTTTCCCAGCACAGACTTCTAGGTCATTGAACGGGTTAATCCAATAATTTTACAATATGAACCCAGAGCATGTGTAGGAAGCGGATGAGATTCAACTTTTGAAAAGTTTGTTGAAAAGGCAAACCAATACATTACGTAAAAGAAACATGTTGGAGTTTTTATGTTGTAGAGATTCCATCATTATCTACCAATACTATTACGTGCCATTAGTTTTACGTACCATAATTAGTTTTCTATCTTTCCGAACTGTTTTTTAAATCGTCCTTAAAGAATGATTGAAATACAAAGGAACATTTATACTTAAATCGACTACTGTATTTCTAGACATGCGTTTATAGCACTCAGAGCACAAAGAATTTATGTATCGAATTGTGCGTAATGCGTAATACTGATACATTTACAATACGTCACCATCGCCACTTCATGAAAGGGTGCCCCGGGAGGATTTCGGATGACGCATATCCAACTCACTGACGGACTGAGTGGAGCCAAAATGTCGAAGGGGAATCGTACGAGTGCCGTGTTATTGGAGCATCGATTGCGTGTTGGTCAAATCGTGCACCCTCTATCTTTTCCCTACGTTCTTCTCGAACAATTCGCTCGAGAGGACGGGTCGGCATTGTGTAGGTGGCGCATGGGGGTGGTGAATGAAACCAACAAAAAAAAAACTTCCCTCCGAATGGTAAGGCACACATGAATCATCGACCGATCGATCGGACCACTGGGGATCAGTGCAAGTCGATTTTGCCATCCCACCGTAGCAGCAAAACCGTAGGACGGCGAGATTTGCATCGCAGTGACATCTCTGTCGGCAGTCGAATTCGGGACAGTCGGGCAGAGGCACAGCCGATTTCCGCACGACATAAGTCAAACCGATCGGGCGAGAACATGGGGGCCTCGTCGGCGGCGGTAAGCAATGTTCATGTTGACCCAATTTGAGGTCACACCGGTCCACCCTACCCCGGCGAGTGTGGGTGTGTGTGTGTGTGTGTGATCATGTTTTTGTTACCCAACTCGCTCTCGGTGTCAGCGCGAGCGTGGTGCATGCATTCAAATGCCCGGAAACGGTGGCGACCCTCAAAACCTCGGAATCTAAACGCAACTGAACGGAATTTCCGCACCGAAACATAGCGCTCCGGAGGCAAGAGCCCTTACCCTTTTAAAGGGTGATGTGTGTTTGATTTGGAACATGTTTTCTCGATCGGGTTTGGTGCTTTCAATATGTAGTGCGGCGCAGTTGTTTGTGCCCTGTCACTTTTTCTTCAGCATTTCGAGCTTGCAGTTTCCGCGATTTCAAATTCCCCACCACGAGGGAAATGTCGTGAAATGAACGTGGGGCGAGGAAATCGACACCGAGCTTTCACCAAACGTCTCAGAACAACGCCCCACCAGCAGCTGCTGTCACCGGGGCATAATGTTATGTTGCTCACAGAAAATGCCACATGCAAGCGAGGTGGCTCATTGGTGCAAAGTGCAGTGGCGGTGGGACACATGAATTATTCGTGCCGCAGAGACGGTGCGCAATAAAACATCATGACACCACCTGCAATGCAATAAAATACTTGATGGAAACATGGAAATAAAAAAATTGCATTTAATAAAGCATGTTCGAAAATGTGCTTTTAATTTAAAATCAAATTATTTTCGCATTAAATTCGCTCGCACCGGTTATTGTGTGAGTCACAACAATCACTGCACCCACTCATGGTTTGGAATCGATAGTTAGCAGGAAAGATTGCCGTACTACCTTCCCTTACGGCAAAACCGTAAGCAACATTGGCTAAAAATATCCATGACGTAGCATCAACCTCTTCCCTCCTCCCGCACGAATCAGACGCGATGTGAAATGATGAATCGCTTCTCTCGAGAAGATAAAACAGAATCGTACAATAGAGCCAGTGGAATAAATTTGCCATTTGGGTGCTTTACTTTATCGTGCTGATGACTAACGCGTACGAAGGTGCAATAATCGTTTGTTTGATCGCGCGCACGTTGCCGTGAGATAAGCATCGGCCCGTTTGGGTCAGTGTCCGTGGAGTTTGGGGGATTGAAATCCGATTTGATAAAGTAATGGGGTGATATTTTTTCCCGGTTTACGAAGCAGATATTTCTAGAACTTTAGTTTTACGAATTAAAGACGTGTAAAAAAATTTATAAGTAAACAAATATGCTATACCATGAACAATAGCCATTTTCAAAGGTAAAACTCTAACTCTATAAACTCTATAACTTCAAAGAATCGTATAAAACATAAATTTAAACGTTTAGAAAAATTTCGGGGGGCATGAATCTGACTTTTTTTTCGGTGTCAGTTCTCCTACAAGGCATAAAACTTAGTTGTAATGATCCGGGCGGTAATGTTCGACCAAATGCACCCAACCGCAGCGCGACGAAGCATTTATCAACGGTGCTAACATGGGTGACGAAAAAATTAACAGAAAATTTCGGGCTCATCTTGGAAAAGCAATCGCCCGCTGGGATCGGTTTCTCATTCAAACGAAATAATAACCACCTCCCGGAAGACGATTCCGCTCGGTCGGGGGTACACGACACGATATCTCGATGGAATGCTCGATAAAAACACTCACATGCACGCACCCAAAAAAAAAAACAATCCTACAACCATCTTCCAACCCCCCGACCACCACTACCGGAAGAAGGTTGTCCGCGAGTCCCGCCGGGCCGGGGAGCAATGGTTTTGTCGAAGCCGACGGTACTACTTCAGGCGTTCGAAATTGCGAACCCGTCGGTGCGATGGTTCTAGGCGTGCAAACGACCTGAGGCGTCAACGGTGCGTAACGCGTTGGTACAGGCCTAGGCCTGCTGGCGTTGTGTTGCAGTGTTGTAGCAGCAGCGTGGGGCCAACGGTTGCTGAGCGCAACGTACCGTTTCTAAATGCGTTGAACTGCCGTACCCGCTCGCGTCGAAACCTTCCCTCCCTCCACTAAACACTCTTCTATCAGTTCCCTTTTGAACTGTTCCCTCTAAATGAATTTCTTCTTGTGCTTGTTCTAAGCGCGATTTGTTCAATGCATGAAATGATTGCATACATTTATGTATGCTGATGTTTTGGTGTGTGATTTCGCTCTGTTTTAGATGCTTGTTGAAAAAATAAACAATCAATAAAAGATGTATATAAATCTTTGATAGCTCATTTAAAAAATCATTTTTCAATGATGATTTTGAAAGAAATATTTAAAATTAAATTTTATCATCCCTTGTCAACAACATATCATTTTTAACCTATTTTAAAAGGTTAAAAATTAATTATTAAATTCCAACTAAGACATGATTCTAAAAAGAGTCTATGAGTTTTGCTGTAGCAGTCCCATGATCTTCCTTCTTTGCCCACAGAATCCAAGACATCCTGACAAAACTTCACATGCTAATCTCTTTAGCGCATCCTAGGCATGGTGGGCTGTGACCTAAATTTTAACCCAGATAATTCGCAATACATTCAGAAAACAAGACATACCTTCTCCTCCTCTTCCAGCATGCCCTTATCGTTCTCTTTGCGAATATCTCGGCCGTAAAGTTTATCGCGTTCAAGTTTCCCACAGAACGATACCAAAATGCCTTTCTCTCTCTCTCTCTTTCTAAGGATTAGGATGGAATTTTCAAAAGAACTTAATGGCAAAGTTAGACACAGGGTGAGATAAGAACACGAAAGAACAACCCATTCGGAGTCGCTACACAACTTTGACCCGATTTGTATCGCAGTTTGTATGCGACGATTGTAAGAGATTGTACAGTACCACAATTTCTTCAGAGTATCCCTTTTCAATGGGCTTGCTTTTTGCTCAATTCAATATCCTAATCATAAAACAGAATTCTATCTCCACACGAGCACACATCATACCTTATGCGAGCTATCTAGAGTATGCTCTGTACGAAGAAACACATTTTCTTACATGCCAAACTATTTTCCACCAAGCATTGCAAACTTTGGAGGAGGAATTTCTGAACAAGACGCAATCCTAACAACCTTCCCAATGCCCATAAAAAGCAACATAAATGGCTTGGAATTTGTTACGTATCGCTTCGGGCCAATCCGTGTTAGTTTTTTTGTATATTACCACCCGCAATTGCAAAGATAGTTGTGCTTTGCATGTTAACATTTACACCTGGGCCATAAAATAGCTGCCAGCTTAAAGTGTAAGGTTAAGAGCTGCAGGCAAAATAGAAGGAGAAAACGCAAAAATATTCGAAACGCTGCTCGCTGCTCGTTATATGCTGGGATGGGGAAATTCATATGGGTAAACAAATAAAGGTGTGGGGCAATACATGTTACCACCTTGCTAATTTAATTCAAACCCACTAAAACACACGTACGGCCGCGAAGCAGCGAGTAATCGACGATAATTAGATTTTTTTTTCTGAGATTTCTTCCATACAGGCGTTTAAATTGCAGCTCACTGAGCGGCTTCCGCGAACGATTCTAGACAATCACAGCGTTTTAATGAAGTATTAATTGAACTGCGTATGACAATTACACAAATAAACAGAAGAAAACGAGTTTGCGGTTCTTACAAACAATTTACATGCATTCAAACCATGTATCTATTCCCGCGGACATTTTTATTCGCCATAAAACAGCCAAAAATCATCATCTGCTAACTTATCGGTGCTCACCAGCACGACGCAAACGGTCCAGCCATATTCGTATCTTTTCCTAACAGCGCATAATCCCAAAACACTAAAAATTCCGCGCGCTCATCATTCATTTGCGCTGGAGCGCAAAAATAGAAATAAATGAAATGGAATAGACCAAAACAAAAAAAAACTTGAGTGTGTTTGGGGCTTAATTAACTTCCACTGTTTTGCGTGAAGAGGAAACGCACCGAAGCAGCGAGTGTGAAGCGTCGAGAGTGCGTGTATGTGGGTTGGCTCGAGGGTGGATCAAAGTGAAAAGACTCGGACCAAGCCCACAAAACACCTGCCGAAAGTAACGAAAACGAAAAAAAAAAAACTAACGCGAATTTAAGCGAAAGAGCATACTATTAATTGCCTAATGACAGGCTCATACGCTCATTAGTGACGCTGAGTTTGTTCCTCGTGCCGTCTTGTGTTCATTCGGATTTCTAGCTTATCTTTGTCCCTCTCTTGCCAAATTCCTCCAAATTGTGGCGAGATTTATCGCGCACGTTAAAACGAAGAAACGTGAAAGCCAGAAAAACGCGTTATAAATAGTTTTTGCTAATTGTTTTGTCCAACTGATGTTTTACGAGCGTGCGAGTGCTTTGCTAAATAATAAATTCGTGTGTGCGCGGACGAAACAGGTGTGTTTATATTTCGCTTGTAAAACAGAGAGTAAATAGAAAGAAGCTGCCTAATGTTTGAAGATACCTAAGAAGTATCATTCAAGTATGAAACCGGCTAAAATTACGAACGAAATAAATTAGCTAATCGGGATTCGAACGAGGAGCGACCAGGATGCTGTTCACAATTATAAGCAAGTACAGCTATGAGCAGACTCAATCAATAGCTAGTTGAAACGGTATCAAAATCGTAGCATTTTAATTTCTCGCTATAAAAATCAATGAGATCGGTTTTAAAATTGTCATTAAAAATTATAGATCTAGCAGGAAGTAATGAAATGAAAATGTTATTATTTTTATTTCCCATCTTATACGCTGCCGTCGAATATTACACGCATCTGGGACACATTTTCCTCTATTTCCCAACGATTAACATCTTTCGTGGCTACACTTGCCACGCAGAGTGGCACAAACTTGAACTTGCCACCGTCGTTTTTCATGGACAACATAGAGCGTAGCAACTACCTAGCCACCACACAACAACCCTCCTTCACAACGTGTCCCGACCATCGAAAAACGATCGCGTGCTGCCCGAAAGCTGCCGCCAGCCCAATTTATGGCTAGCATCCGAGCTCACGATCCACTCTCTCGGACGGTTGATCGGTTGAAGTCCATCGTCGAGATGTGGTTCGTGTGCCAAGCGCCAAACCAGCAGCATCTGGAGACGACGAGAAACGACCCCGGTAAGATCACAACCGCCGGACAGACGGACGGACAGCAGCCAAACACACACGGTGGTGTGCGTTTCGGTAATATTTTGTCCGTCTTTACGGTTATTGCTTGCGATGTGCGCATGGCGCAATCGGCCAGCCAGCAGGGAGCCCTGCTGTGCCACACATAATTACCACCGCCCAATCCTCATCGCGAGCGTACACTCAATCAGCTGTTCGTGGTGGTTGTGCTGGGATGATGGTGGAAAAAATAAATTCACCATTCTCGAAGAGAACTGTTTGCGGCCGGTTGTCACGCAAGCGTCCGTCCGATCGGGTTGGATCGGAGCGGCAAATATTAAACTCTCCGCCGAGCGGAACATGTTTGCGTTTCGATTTGTCTAATAGTTTTGAGGTCATGGCAATGATAAGTGGGTAGTAGGCACGGTGGGACGAAGCACAGAAAAAACTCAACTGCCGTCTAACATTGTATTCCAACGATATGCCGCGTGTAGTGCGCCTCCTAGAGTTCGATCGATTCGACGATAGTAAGAAGGGCAGAGCGGGAAGGAAGACACGGGCAAGACAAACGTCGCCATTGTACTGTAGTGCTGTGTTGAAAAGACGAAACGAGGAATAAAATGATACTCCCCCCACAGTCGCACGGGCGTGATGATCGTGAACTTGGTTTAACATTGAATTAATTTCGAATTCAAATCGCGACAAAAAATGGAAGGTTTAAAATCTCCCCTCCTTCGCCAAGTGTAGCGAGAGAGGTGAAAAAACACCAACTCGTCGATCGTATAAAATTTATGCAAACAAAACACCTTTTGATCAGGGGCATTCGGAGCTGCTCACCATCGTATATTTCACACAAAATACAGCACCCACCTAAACATCCACTCCAAAAATAAGATCAAATTGCAGAAAAAATAAACCGTCATCTCGGAATGGAAGTAAAGAATCTACGACCCGCATTAGCATAACTTAACGCACACTCCTAAACCGCCGCAGATGACGTGAGATGCATCTTATGATGCTCATTAGCCGCCCTCATACCCACGCGCCGAGTGTTTATCTCGCAAATGGTATCTTCCGTACGTTCTGGATGCTGATTAGATGGATGGACACGCAACGTGGAATCCTCGCCGAAACGCTTTCACAGCAGCGCAATCCAGCGGCGAGGAGAATCAATTCCATAAACGGCTCATGTCCATTCAACTCAATCAACAGTACACGGTCCCCCACCAGCAGATGCACTTTATGGCTGTGTTCTTCTCCTCCAGAGCGTCTGTATCAATAGCTCAAGGAATCGGAGGAACAAATACAAATCCAGTCAATAAGGAGATGGCCGGTGCAAAAAAAAAAAAGCGTCGAGCACGAGGGAGCGGCTTCATGTGTAAGCTTTTAAAATCCACCTTACGTAAGATGAGCGAGGGGCAGGAGGATATTGTGATCTGTCTCGGCTTGTTAGCATCTACACGACACAACTCACCGTTGCAGCACTTCAGGGTGCACAGTGAACGCAGCTCATGAGAATGCAGGAATATTATAAGCAAAATTTTTCGGATATCCTTTATCGACACTAAAGCGTTTAATTAAGAGGCACATCAATATTGATTATTTAGCAGCAGCAGTTTCCGGTGTTTTTATGCAAACACATTTATAGTTGACTTTCAAGTTTGCTTTTAGGTTTTACTTATCCTAAAACCTATAATTTACCTA
>JXXA01017549.1:0-17172 GCA_000956255.1 Anopheles punctulatus
CACAGGTGAAACCGCTCACCCAGAACTCACCCACAATAAACGATGTCATTTCATAACTCCAGCCCGATTGATCAAAGGCAAAGGCTCCAGCACAAAACTGAAAGTATGCTTTGGATACAGGTGATTACAGTTCATTTTCTCGTTTATTAAAATTTAACTTCCTTTCTCTTTTCAACAACTCGAAACCCCCCACCCCTCCTCATACTAACGGTGGGAGTATCAAATTACTGAAAGCGGTGGCGATAACGGGGGAGGAAATAAAAGATCCCCAATGAGGGTTCCTCCCAGAAAAGGAGGCACGTTGACTGCACGAGCTCAGAAACACAAAACATCTCCACCGGTGTTCCCGTCATCCCGATCAGCCCACGGGATACCACCGGGGCCAAGTTTGAGAGGCCTTTATTTGCACATCGAAAGAGCACGCGGTATCAAGAGTTTTCGGTTTCTTCGAAATGGCACACTGCTTCCGCTGCTGGCAGGGCGGGTGTGGAAAGGTTGATAGATTTCATAAAGAAACGGCCAGAAATCATCATCTACATCCCACCGGCGCTTTTGGGCGGGGAGTAGCGCGCCACGCAATGAACGCAAAGAGGAGAAAACAAAACGATAAAAAAAATAATTATCTTCATCTGGCAGACTTGCGGCATTGAACGGTTTTGCCGTTCCCCTCGCGGGCTCGCGAATCTCCCCGCTGCGGGAGAAACGCTGTCGTGCGCTTTGGAATGCGGGACAGAAAGTTCTCCTGCAGTTCGGGGTTCCTGGAGCCATCGTATCGTTTCCGTTTTCATTTTCCACACTCCACCATGCAGAGCGTGTGGAAAGGGTTTTAAAGATAAACCAAACTGAAAAGCTCGCCCCCACGCCCTCCCCTCTCTCTCCCCTACTCACTACCACCAAACTGACATCTGAGCCGGTGCCTGCTATGATGGGCCTTTTTGTTGTGTTGTCTTCCGGTTTTTGAATGTTTAATTTATGATGCTTTTTGGAGTGGAGCGAGCGAGGTCGTTAAAACTTTAGCGATATGCGCAGCGTGCACGGCTCGTGCGCGTGGGCTGAATAGAAAGAGGGGAGTGAGGAAGAATACCAGGAACGAATGAACTTCCGTTTCATTCTGGCAAAGGTTTGCGGGCACCGGCAACCGGCCAGTACCGAGTGGGTTGCCTTTGTAAACGAAACACGGTGCAGACAGCAGCAGCATCCTTCCGCTCCCCACCGTTGCAGAATGAAAACGCGCAAGCAGGTGAGAGATAGGAGGAAGAAATGATTGTGGGGCTCCAAAAATATCCCCAACAAACGTGCACAGACACACAGACATACTCACACCAACACCGGTTGGCGCTCGATTGGATTTTAATTAAGATTTCTATCGCGTCGATGAACGGCCGGTTCGGACGTTTATTATCAAGCTAGCTAATAGTAATTATCTACCCGAATAGGCCGGACGGGCCCTAAATCATGCAACAGTTGCCGCTGCAAGGGAGGGTTGTGTAATAAAATAAGCTTGTAGCTTGTTAAAAAGACCCAACATAGCTGGCGCGCTGTTGCGAGACAAAATTTGTATGCTAATTTTCGTTTTCACTCGAGATTAAACCAATCCGCTCTGGAAGATTTACTCAAACAATCTCCATAGTAAAGTTTTGGGTTCGTATCGCAGCATCGCCGATATGACGTGACACTCAATAAACAACGTTATTTCGGAGCGCAATGGCAATACGTTATCCCCGGTAGTGGTCGAGAATTCCATTTTTTTAGCTCTCAGGAACAGCGCGTCGACGAATCTTTCCGTGTAACGTGATGATTTTCAATCAATAACGATATCCATTTGCCACGAGTGGCAAAAAAAGCGTTTGGTGCTTGCAGGAAATCGCTACATTGCCTGCCAGATTTATTTTACACATTTTTCGACGGATTGAGCTGGGCACATTTCGTACGGGACATAAGTGGGAAAGGCTAAGGGAGCATGCGTCAGGAAAAAAGGAGATAGCTTGAAATGAGGCGTAGAAAAACATTCAATCAACAACGAGCCAAAATTCGAAAAGCTAAAAGGAAGTGAGCTAAATTATAGTTTCACTACTGGAAATCCCATTTCATCGGATGTACTTATACATAAACAAATATCAGCTTCGGTCTATCCGGGGAAAAAGAGGAATTGAGATACGTAGCCCCCTTTTAGTAGCCCTAGCAATAAGAATCTCAAATTCCGGTATACCCGATAAAACGCACACGAATCCCGGTTCCGTTTCGGATTGGTTGGGATGCTGTTACCGAAACAGTTGGGATGGTGGTTTTATTATTCACGTTATTTATTAGGTATACCAACGCCGAACATGACCAAAAAAGCGAGGAAAAGTTATCCACTGACGTGCACACGGGAACGGATTGTGGTAGTAGGAGCGATCCAATATCATTTAATCGGCAAAAATCAGAGCAGTGAATGGAAGGGCAAAGCTAGGGTACACTTCACACACTACACCAAGATTAGGCCATTGCTGACAGTGAGCTATCGCACTGTGTCGCACATACACTCACACAAACCATCATGAGCAGTGGTTATAAAAATAGAGCTAACAAACTGACGGATACCGTAGCACCGCACGGCGGTGTCTCGAGGGAGCGAGAGTTCGAATTGAATTTCCCATCTCAACCGGATACTCCTAACAGGCAAGTGGCTCCTGCTTTCTCCACCTTACTTTCGCCATATTCTCCAGCGGCATTAAACTGCATCAACGGCAATAAAGCGAGGATTGGCGATGTCGAAAAATGGAGAGTGAAAATGAAATGTTAAACACCGAACCGGGGCCAACAATTCGACACAGCTGCTGCTGAGCCGCGTTTGGTGGCGAGGTAGCACTGGTGGAAACCAATGAGCAAAACGATCTCACAGCGGTTCCGCGGGGCGACGTAGAGTACTTGTCGATTTTAATTTATTTTCGTAGCATATTCTAATTTTCTAAGCCAATCGTGTACCGTTGGTTTTTAGGTTGCTTTTTTCCTGGGAATTGGAAGTGGGCTCCGGCATGGGATACAGGCGGAAAAGCCATTTGACATTCGTCACGGGCAGGAAGTCACAGTGGGCAGAGAAAAGAAGGACGCTGTGGAGCAGTCGAAAGTAGGACAGTGGGGCACGGTCTCAGGACGTACTTGACTGCAAATTCGAATCGGAGCGGGATTATTGAATGTTTTGTGCTACAGCATCATGCTCAAGAAATTGGCGACACATTTTGTTTAATTTGTACGTAGCAAAAATTTCACTCAGTGATTGAAATTCACGCGAGGGACGAATTGACTTATGATAATAATAGAATTTTTTTTTAGAAATTATTTAGAAGCATTATTTTATAAAAATAATATAGAAGCTAAACATGAAGTCGTAGGTCGATTCACCAGATTGACTGACTGACTTATTTATATTCTGAATGTGAAGAAGTTAAGTATTTTTCATTAAAACAAAACTCACATCGCAATATGTTTGCGATTGAATGATTTTGTATAAGTGAAGATGAACTCGATACAAAAACTGGAAAATATAATAAATATAGCATCATTCGAATTAACTTAAATTTACAATCCGATTAGATCATTATGGAGTTTAGGGGATTGCCTCCATCTTCAAACAAGATTGTTAAAACAATATTATTTGATAACATTCCTAGAAGCAAGTTAAAAACGCCCGAAAACTGCTTCATCTGATTGGATAATAAAAAAAACTGTTTTATTAAGTTATTTAGCTCACAGATGATATTCACAGTGAAGCTGGAACATCGCTTCCTACTTTATTTTTTCCTTAAAAACGGCAAACCTTTACAGCAAAACATCCCATGGTCCGTTATAACCCAAATTTTCCTCGCCGCTTGTGTAACAGCATACGGTACCGTAAAGGTGTACCCGATATCGATAAGAAACCATGAATAAAACACCAACAATTGAAACAATCGAACTCAAGTGACCCAAACGCGGAACGTTCGGAGATGAAGTCGTAAAAAGCAAGACGCTGAGTCATATTGGATTTTATCAATCAAATCAAAGCAAAACCCACGGTGCGGTCGGGAAATGGTTTTGGAAATAAAAAGCTGCACGATGGGCGTCGCCGACGAAAACAGCTTTCGCTCGAGCGTTGCAGATGCAAAAATTGCTGCAGGGTAATGAATCGGAAAATCGGCAAAAGCGTCGAACGGTACCGACGGTTTGTGGCGCACCAGCGTGAGCCAGCACGATTGAAACCGGCTCCCCCCGGCAAAATGTCACTCTCGTTCGGTTGGCCAAAGTTGTAAAAGGTCAGTGGCGCGCTCCGTGAAAGTTGTTCTGCGGTTGATGACAGACTGATTTTGATTTCGATACCACTGTCGATGGTTGGGTTGAGATAATAGAACGGAGGGGCGGTGGAAAACGGTTTCCCCAGAACGGAAGAGTACACGGATTGGATCGGAGATGGAAGGGGGTGCGCGCGCGCGACTGTCATGTTTGATGAAAACAACTGACACAATTCAATTGAATCAGCGCTGGAGTGTGCTTTCAACTGTCAAGAATTCTTCCACAGCCGCCTGCGACGGAACGTAACCACAGTGGAAGCGGCTCATTTATGCAGTCTCGTCGGTCGGTGGTTCGAAACCATTGGCATTTGATTATACAAAAATCACCCATTTCAACTGGAAGTTTCGTTGAAAATTTCACCCAGGCAACCAGAATGGGTTTGCCGAATGGAACGGGAATGGAACGACGATTGCGAGGTTGGAATTGAAAAGTGACAGTCCAATTTTATGCTTGCTTAACTCTTCTACAAGCGATCGACGAAGAAAACTCCACCAACCGATAAGTTTAAAAGAAAGGAGCACAAGCACTAGACTGGAGTGTGCCGGAGAGGACGATTGGAAGATTGTGAATGTGTGCGTGTGTGTGTTTGTTTGTTTTTTCTAGCGCAAATTGTTCTTGGAAACGAAATGTCACCGGTCAATTGGAGGAAAATTTTCACTTGGCGGTGTAAAAAAAAGAAGAAAACTGCGTTTGAAAAGCGGGAGTGAGAGAAAATGAAACGCCGCAGCAGATCCTGTTTTGAAGTAAGAAACCTGGGCTGGGATACAGCACTTGCGGCTGCGGCGCACCCTCCTTTCGACGGGGCAGTACGGTAGCGGGGATGTCTTCCTTAACCTTTCGGACCCGAAATGACGACATTTCGGTATGAAATTTGCACCCTTTGGGATTTGTTTGATTTGGAGTGTGTTTGGTGTAGGATCGGTGGATGCGAGGAGGGGGTTTTGAGCGAAGAACAGCGTCTGATTTGCTTGTTATCAGGTGCCACCATCAGCACTGGTGTGCTGTACCTACGCCAACCCGACAGCATCAGCGTCCTTTGGCCATCAACATGCTTCTCGGCACTACCAGCCTGCCCCATCCCCCGCCCCCCTCATCTGCACATCGTTCTCATCAACATCATCACCATCCGGGTCTCGACCTGGGCGGTGAATGGCCGAAGAGAACGGCGCTGTCGTTATCGGTCGATGTCATTATGTCGTTTTCAGCTTGTTTTCCGGCAAGCTTCAACGCCGAACCGACGGTTTGGGGACCGAATAATGACAGAAAGTAACAATTTGCATACCTTCCGGCGGCGACGAGCGGCTAAGGTCGCTGGGCAAATGGGTGTTTGTGTTAGTGTGTTTATGTGTGTGAGTGTCCTACGGTCTTTCGGCAGCCAGAGAACAGATCCTCCATCAACGGTTCCGTTCATCTAGATAGATTTCCGGAGCCCTTTGCAGATCCGGGCAGACAGGCCGACTTAACGATTTGAAAAATCTGCACCATGTTACGAGAACTATTTCGCCCGTACGCAGTAGTTTAGACGAGAGTGACAGTTCCGAACGCCTGCCCATATCTGGACGTAAAATATCCCTTCTAATTGGTCAACATGGATAGTCTGCGTGCGTGTGAGTATGTGTGTGTGTGGGGGTTTGTGTGCGACTGTGTTAAGACATTGTTGATGTGAAATGCAGAAGGACACGGTACCATTAGCACCAGGCGCCTCCATTAGCCTCGTGTGGGTATGGGTGGAGGACAACGATGACACATTACTGGGGGCGTGTTTTCAATCAAGCTTTTGAGCCATCATGCATCTAGAAATTAAAATCTTTTCAGACAACTAGCCGTGATGTACTGAGGGTCGCCATATGAGGCATATGTTGATGTATCAAACGAACAATCATACAAACAATATTCATATTAAATCGTCGAAAAATTTATTTCATGATAAAACGGTGATGGTGATAAAAAATCAGGTCACCAGGACATTCATAAATTTTATTTATCTATACATAAAACGACAACTACAACTAAGTTTATTTACAATTTTTTTAGTATTTTATTGGTATTATGCAGTTGAAAATAATTTAAATAATTTTCATCAGCTATGGGTAGTTTGTGAAATACCTTAATCAGAGTTAAGATGATCTTAGTACTGATGTAGTAGAAAGACAAAGGCGGCTCGCAAAATTTAAACATGATGAAGAAAATGTAAGGAACGTACTGTCATAAATGTAATGTAAATACTAAAGAAAATGTAATGTCAGTACTGCTAATTCTTGAACATTGTTATGATAGCCAAAAATATGCTCTTGAAAGAATTAACAAATAATTGTTTGTCCCATTTAAAACTATTCAAGATAAGGATTGATTTGGACATATATAACTGATTCAATTTTCTTCGAAATAACAAACGATCATATTACAAACGCTCGGTTATAATGTTTATAATTATGACGTGAAAAGCAAAATTACTAACTAAATAATCCCTTTAGTTATGAGTAAGTGTGTTAGTTCCACAGCAGGAATATCAGGTTTGTTGAATAGACCAAATCTCATGACTGATAAAAAAGCGATTGAAGCAGTTTGAAGCAGTCGAACTTATTTTGTGTTGAAGGCAAAATGAACACAATCCATCATTTTTATAATAATTTGATGCGTCTTGAATTTCGTTTAACTATTCCAAAGGCATAACAAGCCAAGAATGGCCGTCGAGTGTCTCCTCACCACTCGAGAAAAGCGTACAGTTTTGCTCAAAGCTAACCAACCATTCACCGATGCGTCTTCATTTGCACGCTAAATAATCATTAGCCGCGCTATGATTGTGCTCTTTAAACTTTCGCTAAAGCAGATCACCTTACCAGCAGGTTCGTCTGCACGCGCTCCTTCGTCCCGTGAGCACTTTTCTACGCACCGCCTTTTAATTTCCCCAGCCTCTGGGAGGAGGAGAGCAAAGGGGAAGAGTGGGAGAAAAGTGGCCAAAGTTACGATAATAAACATGTTTGTTTTTGTCAGCTTGTGACGACCCCGACACAAGCTCGCTCTCTTCCCACCCACCCGTCCGGCGCAGCTTTCCTTGGCAGCGCGCCCGCTTCCTCCCTTTCCTCTACCCTCTTTGCTCGTCCCCTATTTCAACGTAAACAAACGTACATTTGTGCGCTGTTGGGATGGCAAAGGGCAGCGGCCACAGCAGCAGCCGCTAACTAGAAACCGAGTGTTCGAAGGAAAATTCTTTTCGAGCTTCCCAGAGTCCATAAAGCTCCACCATTTCATGGCAACGGGGAGGGTAAGGAGAAGGGAGGGAAGCGGTGTCCACCATTGGCTTGACTTTCTTCGGACCTTCTGCAGGGTGAGAAGATTCGCGTTAATGGTTATTACCGCTGGAGGATTACCGGTTAAAGCTTTTTTTTCCCCGACACCCGGGCGGGGCCGGGCACTCTCGTGGGAGAGTTTGTTTCGAGTTTCCCGGTGCTAAAATTTCCGTTCCACGGTATGCGCTTTGTTTTGCTTCCACTTCAAAGTGGTCATCGAGTTTCTCAAGTAGTAGCAGGTTTCGCGTTACTTTTGTGCCACCACTAGGGCGGCTCTTCGCTGGAAGTCGTGTGCAAAAAGTGAATTTTAAAAAGGTCAATGGTGTCGAGGTGAGGTGAGTAGTCAGATGAGGGAGGGAGGAAGAGAAAAAGAGAGATGCAAAAAAAAAGAAAATACTCAAACAAACACTCAACTCATTTGAATAGCATTGATAGTACCGTCGCTGGCTTCTCCAATCGGAAGCCATAGATCTGGTCGTAGGTTTAGCTTTCCAGGCAGAGGTTTGTTTCCAGTTTTGCTGTCCGTTTCCACGAGCAATTCCGTCATACCGTATACCAAAGAGAGCTAGAGAATTTTCCTTTTCCTTCACTGCTCCACACTGCTGACCACTTCAGAAGAAATGCGAAATAGAAAAAAACTAGTGGAAAAAAACTATCCACACAGCAAAACGCAAACGAATGGTGGACTTTTTTTTTAATCTGGTCAGCACAGTAAACGTGCTGAGGCAGAGGGACCGAAAAAAGAAAATATTAAGAACTCCCAAAGAATGGACCGAACTTTCCCTCCCATAGCCCCGAGATGGTATCGCTACGGTGCTCCCTCGGCAAACCCTGACCAAGAGTCAAGGGAGCACGGCTAATGCTTACGAATTTAATTCCATTCAATTTTATTATCGCATTAATTAGGAACAAGTTTTGCTACAACATACCGGGGCCGTAATAGGTTCCGAGCTTTGGTTTTTCACCCCCTCGGGGGGCAGGAAATGCCAAGTTTGGTTCTCTGTTTTTATTTTTTTTTTTGTTGGTGTATGCCTCTTTTTTCTTGCTTTTGTTTACCCTACGCCACAAAACTAAAGTGAAACTCGAGGCGAAAGTGCGAAATGGGGTTTTGTTTTTATATTGTCCGGCTTGGTACGTTTGCTGCCGCAAGCATATACACAAAGATACGTATACCGTTTCGCTGCTACCGGCCAGTGAGTGGCTATTGAACGGACCAGTGGCACGCCACAGAAGAGCCAGTTCCTTGGGCCAACTCTTTCCGCGGGCGGACGCGCGCGCGCGCTTGCTTCGGAAGTAATTGAATAACTTTGGATCATGAATATTTAAACAGTTTTCAAAGATGCGCAGCCCTTTAAATTCGCTGCTCCTTGGTCGGGATTTTCGACTACCGCCCCCCACCGGGTGGCTAATAAATAATGAAAAGACAATGCCTTAAAGCTACGCCAGCGGTGCGACCATCGATTGTTGGTTTGGAAGTAAACACGCTCGAACCGATCCCGCTCACCCCCCTCTGGGGTGAGGGTGAAGTTTATCGGTTGGGTGAGTGAGATAGCGAACAGCGCGTAGGAGAGTAATTTGAAAGGTTTTCTGTTTTTCTTTCCCTTCCCGCCCCCAAGTAGCGCCGCTTTCCCCACGATTGGTCGGTTATCTTCGTTTTCACGATTTACATGATTTGCAGGTTGCCAGCCATTTGCGAACCGGTTGCGAACCGGAAGGGATGGAAAAGCCGGGCGTGCCGTGGCGATTTCCTTTAATTTTAGACGACTCCTACTCACCCAACGGGGTGAGCAAATCAGTTTAAAATATGCTCAAATACCGCGGTAACCGATCAATCGTGGCATTGGAACCGGTTTCGGATTCAAAGGTTGGAAAAAAGTAGAATCAGCTGTTTGGTTTGGTGAAAAAAAAGCCCGTCCGGAAAACTGCACTGTTTTACATGTGTCACTTTTGACGTATGTCTTTGTTGCTGGTGGTGGTGTATGTGTGTGGATGGGTGTGAGGATTGCTCTCTTTTTATCTTCCCACTACACCCGTGTTCGGCCCAGTTCGGGTTGCGTGGCCTAGGGCCAACTGTGCCCACGCGGACACATCGACCCAAATGAGGAATGATTAATGGCAGTTAGCAAATGTGATGGATTTATTCACCCTGCTTGTGAGCGATCGTGATTCATGAACCATTTATTTCACGAGCCTAGAGGTCGAGTTTCGAGGCCGGTGGGAGCAGACAGTCTGCCGGACCAGGCGTACCAGTTTGGACACGGATCCGATGTGCCGTCCCGGGAGGATCCTGCCATCCGGTGATGGAAATTAGTGCTGTGGCACCGGGGCTTAGTAACGGATTTGACAGCGACCCGTTGGTCCGTTGCCAGCAACGAACGCACTGATGATCCTCCCGGACCAAGCCGGAAGCATCATTTGTGGGAGGAGTTTATTGGGATTTTTTTTCGCTATACTTTTGTGTTCCACAGTGGAGGTGGAGAGGATTATCCACGTTTGCTTTATCCCAGGGGTGATCTAATTTTGATAGCCTACATGGTGGCGGTGGTGCAAGTGAATAACTGAAGGATTTTATGTGGGGCAAATTTACGCTTCAGAGAAACGGTTTATATTTTGAGTGTCGACAATTGAGCATGATACGTTTCAGGTACGAATATTAAAAGTGCAGGGCGCCTATTACTAGCAGGCGGTTGTTTCGTTGCAGGTGAGATGAGCGAAATCATTTGGTTGGATTTTTTTTACAATTGACTTTAAACACTGAGATTAATTTATGAGTAAAGTTTTGGACACATTTTTCAATGCTGCATTCTAATTTAAAGTGTTTTAAGCAGAATTACATTTATTTTTCTTCGTTTTCTATTAGTTTTTGCTGACCAATACTATCCCATTATTTTCAACATTCATTAAAAACACTTGTCAATTATTTTAATAAACGTTAAAAATCCTTTACAGTAACTTTCTGCATTGATACCATTGAAATAAAACTGGAAAATAGCCTAAAAGCAAAAATTTGAATCGTTACTTTTGATAAAAAAACTTTTTAGATTTGACATAAAGTGGATCAAACATTCTCAAACTCAAAATTCAATCCGAGTTTCGAGGTTCAACCGAAGTTCCTGATTTTTTTGAGTAACTTCTTAAAAAAAAATGCTTTTTACAGTCCGTAACACAAAAACTACCGAGGTTTTAAGAAAGAAAGTGGTTGGATGTAAACAATTGACCAAAAATTAATTTTGAGAGTTTTTATTTTATTTAAGAAAGAATAAGGAGACTAAGATTTGTTAAACAAAGAGGTCCTTTGATTCAGAAAGTTTCCAGTGGTATGAACAAATTGTAATTGATTGTCATCTGTATTTCCTAAATTTCATCTGACATTTTTTATTTTTACAAAATAACCATTATTTTTAGTTAATTTTGTAAAAATGGTTATTTTTAACGAAGAACAAAAATCTTAGCAAGTGGCAGTATTTTTGTGCGAAGACCTATATAATTCTGTCTTTTCAGTTGATTATCAAGTTCTTGAAATATTTTTTGCTTTTCTTATCAATTACTGTTTGTCAAAATGTAAATATACACTTGAAATAAATAAAAAAAACCCTCCTTACAATGCTTCCCATACAAGGCACACAATATTAATGTGCACGAGAAAGAATCGTACCAAGAAGCAACGACAGATAATCAAATAACTACACGACAATACGAAATTGAACGCGGTCCGATGAATGTAATGTTGGACCAATAATTTTTACCTTATGAACATTTCCGTTCGCCCGCATTCGACCCGACAATCAGCAGTGCAATAAAATATCCGGATGTTCTCTTCGCTCGACTAGCCGTCGGTGTCTCCGAAGGTGCTTCACTCGAACCCCATCGTAACGGGGTCGTCCATTCGTCGAGATTTGTCCACTGATTCGGCACTTTATTTCACGTTAAATCCACTAGCACAAATGAAACCGGCCGGGGGATGGTGTCAAGGTGTCCGGTCGCGCCCGTAAACCAGGAGCGAATCGATTTTGTCGATTCGGGTGAAAATATAGTAGCAATTTGGGTGAATGTCGCTGCGGGTTTGTCTCCGTGTGTGCCGGCGGCGGGTGGTTGGTTTCCTGCCGCCAGCGGAACCACGGACGAAGGTAATCACGGGGCCGACGGGGATCATAATCTTTCGAAATCGGAAATACGGTCGATGTTGTTCGCTTTTTGCTTCGCTTTTGTTGCCGCTGTCAAAGAGATACCAATCGACGAACGACACCACCGCCGGTCGGAATCATCCTCATTCGAACCGGAAACCAATCGGTGGTCCAGTTTTATAATCCCCGACACGTTTGCTTTCTTTATTTCTGTTTGCCGGTGTCCTGTTTCGTCCGATCAATAAAGACGCCGGTCGGAAGTGTAAAGCTGTAAAGTGTGTACGGTGGTGCGGTTGTGGCATGAATCGCCCCAAAGCTGTTAGGTAAATATACCAGCGTTCTGTCGTGCCGTGTGACATATTGCACTAAGTGCTGCTTGAGAAATGAGCCATGAACTATACTTGTCGGTCGGTCGGACGGTCGCTTGGGTGTCCTGCAGTGCCCATGCCCGTGTGGGCTGTGAATGGGCGGAAACAGATCAATCAACGGTTCGATACCTCCGATGTGCTGCTTCATTGACGTTCCTGGAGGTGCCGAAACCGGAGGCAAGATGTTTGCCACCAAACCGAACCGAACGAACCGCACATGCTCGTAAAATGGTACAGATTATCTCATCTTACGTTTAATTACTTGTGAAATCTCTCCCATCACTTGTTCGGTGAGAATCTCAATCCGGAGCAGTTACTTCTACCCTTAAAAGGGGACAAAATGTTGCACTTTACGCGGGCGGCAACAATGTGTCTCAATTGGATATGATTGAAAACGGGGATCGATCGGCGTCGTCACATCCATCTTGCCACATATTGTGCACAATAGAGGTGAGATTCAAAACGCCAACACAAGGTGCCGTCGGATGCGGAAATAATGCAGGAAATAGAACGTACATCTCCTGCCGCTTCGCACCTTCCACAGCACCGACAACACCTTCCTTTCGCACCTTTCTGTCTTGGCGTACGAAATGGGGTAATGTGGTCAAACCTAAATTTGATTACGTTGGACCCAACAGCCCTTCTAAGACGCTCATCCCCCGCTACACTGTTGTGGTGTTTCGAGAGGGATCCAATGTGCGTCGTTTGGGCGGCATAATGTCATGGCCTCAATCGACCGCCAGGGAACGAACCGACGTTGGCGGGAGGAACAGGAAGATTTACATCTTTTGCGTAAAATGCGGAACACGTGCGGCCAATAACAATTGGTGAACGATGGTGCCTTTCCGGCAAAAAAAAAACCCATGACGTAAGCCTTTCCTTGTCCTGAAAAGATCGGGTGCTTGTTTCTCCACCTCCGTTAGAGCGGCAGCTTCACGCGTCAGGCTTAGCAGCGGGATGAGTGTTTGAGATGTGGAGAACCGCATGGATGTGTGTGATTGGGCAAAGAAGTAGACCATCCTCTTTCGTCCATCGGTTATCTTTTGGGTTTCCAGAACAACACACGTAACAGCTTTTGAATCGTTGATTTTATTACATCTTGTTGTCTTGACATCTTCACGCCGAATCACGCCGAATGTATTCGGGTTCACCGCTATTTTGTAGTTGTTTGCAGTAAAATATTGAGAAACAAATGTTGTTGGTTTTAAACCTGCAAAATTAAAATTCAATGCCATTTTCAGAATACTGTCGGCTTCATAACAAAATTCTCGTGAAAAATTCTGGAAGTTCATGCAACCTTTATTTTGATTTTTCAGACCCTACGTTTGAGTAACATTACTATGTATCTCCAAATTGTATGTTATGATACTAACAATCGTTCGGAAAGCATCCCAATAAATACACTAAACTCGTTTCATCTTTTTCATCGCAAATCTTGCAGGAAACCCCGCAATAGATATTTCTTTGATCTATTTTACTCCCACAGTTGAGTAGAGAAAAATATTATTTGAAAAATTTCAACATTTAATGAACAGGTTGTTCTTTGAATTTTGTTATTGAAATTTCAGAAATATTTGTCATGTCCTTGGTATTTTAGGTCTTGTAATATCGAAATGTATTTCCACATTTTGACCGGCTCTCTATAAAAGAATGGCCTTTCGGTTCCATTGATGTTTGTTACATTTATTTTGTTTTTTTTTCTTTTTTTTTATCAAATCAAACTATTTTATAAATGTATAAAACTTTTCCAGATTCTTTAAGAAAATGTACAAAGTACGCCGCGACAGACAAACAATGTCGAATGGTAGTAATAACGCCAAAAAAAAAAACTTCTCTTCAAATTGTTACTATCCCGATCCTGATGCTCTCACTTATGAACCTATAAAGGAACCTCCGAACCTAAAAGGAAAAGCATTAATCGATTCATATTCCTTGACCTGGAGTTATTTTTCAACATTTTAAGAATTTTAAGTATTTTTGACATGAATTGCTGTTTCGTACCATGCTCTTGGTTTGATATAAATATTTTGACGATACAAACATTATCCTACAAGTCAACGACAAGGAATTCTCATTAAATGTTTCAACGTAAGCGGTGCTTACTTTCATAGCGGACATTCTTGTGCTCCACATCTCGTTCGTGACACCAGCGAACGTTGCAATAAAATATTATCAAAATGTCTGTTCCTTTTTTCGCATGCTTACGTTCAATGCAAACCATGCCGCAATAAAAAAAGAAACAGGGTTTTTGTTGTAAAGTATCATTACCGCTTAAACGGATGTTGACATTACGACAGCGAAAGTTAAACAAGCAAACCACTGTCCGGCTTAAACCCAATGTACTGGTAACCAATTATTCGAGTTCACTTTCACCGCATGGAACGCACCGGAACGGCGGAAAACTCCACCGAAAACTTCATCCCCAAACCTGCCGCTGCAAAGTAAAGCCGATGAAACAAAACAAACCCGGGTGATGAGCTCATGATGTGTCGCCAACGCTAGGAAAAAAAGGGGTTCCCACCGTAACCCGCTGTACACGTGTTCGTGTAGCATCATAATTTAAACGTACTTTTCTTTTATTGCTTCTGCGAACCCGCTGTGTGAGGAGGTCGATTCGTTTCGTCCTCTAGCGGGCAGGTGTGCAATAACAGTAATAATAACAATAAAAATTATGAACATGTAAATGGTTCGTCCCTCCCGCCGAAACTCCATTTTCCCGCCACCTCTCGTTACCCTGCTGACAGTTGCTGGCAATATCTCGACTTCGCGTGAAATTCGCCTGCTAGGAGAGTACGAGGAAGGTGGGGAACTTTTTAGAAACATTTTTCCGTCATTATTCCTCCGACTCGCCACACCTTCCCGCCCATTCGCCCATGGGTCGCTTCCAGCTGAACATATTCATTTCCGTTAACCATTCGACAGGATCGTCCGTAGTAGCGACAGCGATGAGCTGCTTGTGTTCTTGTTTTCCCGTTACATTCATGGTGTGTATGTGTGTGTGTATGTGCATGTGCTTTTCCATGCTCCTTCCCTTGAGTGAAAGCTAACTTGTGCCTGAATGTGATGGGCAATTTGTGGAATTGAAAATGTTACCACGAACGGGGTATTGCGGCGAGGAGAAACTTTTCCACCAGCGGTGAAGGTGGGCATGGGGAAGATTTTTAATTTTTCCATCCCTCGTTTACGGTTCCGTGAGCATTTCGACACACTGCATCGTTACGCTAAACAGCCGCAGTCGTCAAAAAGTGTTTATTTTGCAGTATGCCTCTTTTTATGCGACTTTTTGCACCCTTCACCATGGGCAAAAAACAAAAAGGAAAAATAAGAAGGTCGGTGTCGGTTAGGACGCGGGGCGTGGGGTTTTCGGAAACGCTTTAACAAACGTTGGATGACTTTTAATTAAGTTTATCGAAAATTTTCCTCACCTATCCTCCACATCGGGGACAGGTCGCTCCGCTCACACTCGGGGAGACAGGTAGAGACCGGGAACGTTTGTCCTGCGAAAGGATGATGTCTTCTCAAACATTCATTTTCCATTGCCGATGCCTCTCACCCGCCCCAACCTCACGGGCCTTGCCTTGCCACCCATGAACGGTGCAGTTTCGTTTCGTTTCGTTCGGCTCACCTGGCAGCACAAGGTGTGTTAATGGACTAATTTGCATACTTTTAACACGACTGCTCAGGGACCCCTGGTATCGTTCCGTGAAGCACTTCTCGTGCATACGATTTCCGCTTTGATGGACAGCTACGTGTGGGGGAATAAGTGAAAACGAACACACAAGACGTCGACGGTGTCAACAGTCGCAAAGCTTGCGAGATTGCGAGCGCAACGTAACACGTCACGCGTTTGCTATGGTGTGTGTGTGTGCTATGCTGTGGTTGGCGTTCTTTTTTTTTTTTGCTATCCCTCCTTCCCCTCCTCGCGAACCATCCACACGTCACCAAGCTCGTTTGCATATGATGGTTTCGGTTGGGCGGGCGTAATTATGAAGCAGTACGTTTTTATGTGCATGTGTGCCCGGTGAGATTGGGCGGAGGGGCGGAGGCGGACGTGTGTTTACATTTATTGACCATAAAGAAAGTTCCACTCGATTAGCGTTTTGCTTTGGCAATTCGTGGTTAATAAACGCGTTGATGTGAGGCAGTTAAACCGATCGTGCGAGTGTGCCGCGAGATAAACCGCGAATGCGAGGGCGAGAATATTAAGCGATATTGGAATGGATTTTTAAAAATGTGATCCATCCACCGGATGCGAGGTTTACGCTCGGGATGGTTTAGCACCTCACCCTCGCGGGATACATGTGTTTGTGAAATACTTTTTCGAAACCACAATTAGCGAAAAACTTACCGTGTAGCTGTGCCAGCGATTGCAGCGTGTTGGTGTTGCAGTTCAAAAATCCTGTAACGAGAACGAACGCAAACGAGCATTAGGACGAGGTCATTAAAAGCCAAACCACAGCATTCTTGCCGACCGAAAACAAAAAAAAACACACTTTTTTAAGATTGAGAACCCGTTACCGTGGACGTGTTTCAAACCCGTGATTCGGTTTAGACCCTACTTAAGATTCCTTAATGGCGAAAACAGGTTGAATGGAACATGAAAATGTAATTATTAACATCCCCACCGTCGGAACCGGGCTGGGGATGGGAGTGAAACTCGGAGAACAAAACAGCCGAATTTCGAGCGTATGTAAAGAAGGAACCTAAAAAGCAGAATATAATAAACAGCTTTCCAAAAACTGGCATGGCCCCGACCACGGCCCGCTTGCACGACGTGCGGCTGATCGCGGTTGATCGAAGTGCAAAAGACTGTCAAAAATGTTCATCTTGCAGCGTTTTACAATTTCATCGCGAAGTAAAACTGTTGTGGAAACCTTTTTTTCCGTTCCCGACTCGATTCCGAGCAGGAGCAGAGAGTGCAGGAATGGCCAAGGAAAAAGGTTGGTGTTTATCGCAAAAAATCCCTCCCCCCCACCCTCCACCAGATCTACTTGATTGGGGAGGGGAGATATTAAAAAAACGAATCTAGCACCGCTTCGCTTCGTCATTTTCATCACAAAATGGCATCTAATGGCGAAC
>JXXA01017551.1:0-13885 GCA_000956255.1 Anopheles punctulatus
TGGGTACCGGGCAAGGCCATCGATTGAACCGGAAAGCAAACCAGATTAGGTTGGCTGCCGGTGCGAGGCACAGTAATTGAGTTGAGATTCGACCCCTTTTTCCCGAGCACAGCCGGACGTGCGAGACCGTGAAACATTCAAAGTAGTCAAAGCAAGAGATCGGAAATCAATTACGAATGGGATGGAGAAATATAAAACTCGATTGAAATTCAGCTGTGAACTGATCCGGTAGCAAAAGGGCGCAAAATGTCACAGACATAAATTAATTCACACGTTACTGTAGTGGTTTTAGCGTATAGCTATTACTTTCACGTGTGAGGTTCGCAGTGTTTCAAACATATAAATTTCTCTCAAACTGGTATGTGAAAGAATTTTAAATAACAATACATTTTGTGAAAATTAAAGACTGGAAAAGTGTTGACTTCACTATGAAAACCATAAAAATATAGAAGAGTAGCAAATAATGACTACTATATGGCCAAATTTATTATATTTCCTTGAGAAAAAGTGTAAATGAAAAAAGGAACATGATGGATAACGTAAATCAGTGCAATTGAAACATTTATGTTATTAAAAGATGAAATTGTCATAGTCGTTTTTTTAAATAAAGTTTTGGTAAACTTTATTTACTTTATTTTTTAACTTTTTTACTAAAGAAGTAGGTTAAAAGCAAACGGTCAAAATCATCACATATGGATTGAACAACTTTATGCTGATTTGGTTTTCATTTCAATCAATAGTTAAATTAGACCATAAATCATTTTTTCAGTTGATGCTATGTAAAATCCATGGTATGTAAAATCATTCCAACAAGTCATATTTGGAAACAAATTATAGACAAGTTTTGCTATTATTTTGTGCATACAAAAAATTTAAATACTTGCTTAACGATCTAGAATTTAATTTACTCTAGAATTTCTAGCACCAATTATTAAAAGTTTCACATGAGGAAATATTATGCATGTTAAAATTGCTCACCGTACTAATGTGAAGCAGTACTAAATGCTTATTTTGCACCGTTCCTCTATTTTACTTCCTCACTCGAAGAGCTTTGAATAAACAGCGTACGAAATTGCAACGCGACTGCAAAATCGAGCGCATCATCTATTTGGGACACGAAATTACGATGCAGCGTAGAGGAAACGCTCATCAAATCAAAATGCTAACGCACTCGCACTAATTAAACCACATGCAAAGCGGCAGGCACTGCCCTACTTGCGTGTGCATACCATTTTCCACCAGCAGCACTCAGGTAAATTACTTTCACGCGAAGGGACAACGAAAGAGGGGCGTGTTGTAACGATGTGTCCGGTAGGTTAAATAAAATGCCAATCAATGTCCTTCCGTTTGGCCTTTCGCCGTTTGGATGGCTGACAAATGGCGCTAGGTAATGGCGGGACGGCGTTGTTATGCTAAATTATGAGCGTGGTTGTGTGGTGGTATGAACTAAAAAAAACACATTTTTCTACAAATAAATAAAAGGCTAAATTTGGTATTCGAAATTTTCCAATCATAAGCCCAAATCATTGGAAGGTTTAATTCTAATTGCAATGGTGAAAATAAACGCTGGTAAACCATGAGCGCTTGTATATTAATTTTATTTTCATTACTGGTCGAGAAACATTGCCATTAAAGATCGGGGAGAGGACAATCGTAGCCATTCTTCTGTCGTTCTCTGTAGTGTACTCACTGATTAGGACCAGCATCTGCCACGGCCGTTAAGCAACGCCATCTGAAGCGACTAGAAAATGTGCGCCCAGCAAACGGCAACATTAAAACCTAATGACTTTTCTCAGCTAATTTTAAATACCCTCCCTAAAAATTAAGTTCCTCTCGCTTTCTCCTGTTGCTCGTCCCTCCCACGCTCCGCATCTCGTTCCCATTTCGTCGTTCCCATTCTACAACGTGTCTAGCTCGCTAGCCATTTAACGAACACAAGCGCACATTTTCCACAGAACGGACACAAGATACGGTGTAACGTGTCTGCTCACATGCCACAGGTCCGTGGCCGTTCCCCTCCCCACTGTGCGAAGTGAGCCGTGGCAGCTTCACAACGTACCACAAATCCACAGTCACTGAAGCCGTACACTGCTTGGTGGCGAGCCTGGCCAGGTGCCATCCGGTTGCGCTCGCCTTAACATTTTCACGGATTCGGACTGAGCGGCGAAAATGTTACTAGACACCAGGCGCCTCCATTGGGAGTGTATGGGTGACTTGAATCATGTTTCAGAGCTGCGCTATTCGCTACCCACAGGCTGCGGAGTATCATGATTGATAGTTTACTCAGCACTCGACAGTACTATCACCAGCCCTGATGCCGGTTAGACCGTTCCACCCCTTTGCGATCGAACGACCCGAGTCGGCTAGGAACAAATCAGCAGCGGCGGCAGCGAACGTACGCTCCTAATTCTTTACAAACAAAAGAAACGTTTCACCATCACTCGCATATTTTTGGGAAACAAAACAACTGAACAGAGTGAAGGACCGGGGGGGGGGGAGGGCACAGTGCCAGCGACACACGCACCAACAAAGACACACACACACATACAATGTCTAATAGCACATGTGGCCCCCCTAAAGGTCAGACAGTTCGGCGAGCATTTTTACCAGCACCGTTCGGAGTCGCTCTCGCCTTCGGCGCTAACCATTCGTTTAATGTTTTCCGAAGTGACATGAGCGTGCAAACGTCGCCCTTCCCTTCGCCCGACGCGTCGTCGAGCGTTCGTCGTGCCCGTGCATGTATGAGTGTTAAAAATGAGAGAGAAACAGAAAGACTCAGGATGAGATGAAAACCCGTCTAATAAAAAAAAAAGTTGGTTGGTAAACGTCAATGTCGAGCGAGCTGATTGATGATTAGCATCTGATAGCGCGGGAGAAGCAAGTGATCAGTCTATCGAGAGGTTCGAGGCCGCACATACACACCCGGGAGGCCGGATGGAAAGAGAGCGTTCAAGGGCAGACCACATCGGGGCGGCACATTGTTAGCCGACGACATCTGGGTTGCGTACGGGCCCCGTCCGTTCGGGACGAATCCCAGGACCGTCGTCGGGTTCGGGCTCTACGATATTTATAGACGGTAAACTAACCACCACCGTGCGATTTAGGAGATGGTGGAGGGGGTTTGTTTTTCACGCCAGCAACAGAAGAGGTACGCAAAATGATGTCTGCTTAAACGCGCCGTCAGTAGCGCACACATCGTTATACGGTTGGTGGTGGAGGTGAAGCCAACGCTTCAGGCGAAGCAAAGAGAAGAAAAGAGACGTGTAGAAAATGTGAGAGTGAAGTTCAATTTCCCGTCAGCGTCAGCAACAAGCCTCCTGGCGGTGGTGTTCACTTTACGAGTGGAATTTTCCTCCCCACCAACCGCGTTTCGTTTTGGCACAGTGACTTCGGGTGACTTCTCGGCTTCCCACCTGCGCTGAGTCGTGTCGGTCGCAAACGATGCTGCACAAGAGGCGATGCTTGCCATGGCAGAACTACCCATCCGCTGAACGTGCGGTAGTGTGTAGAGATTGCCGGTTCAGCGCGCCTCGTGCACACGAGGGTGCATTTTCTTTTCGCAGCAGCATATGGCGCGATAAGGGGATAACACATAACTTCCACTCACAGCTGCGCCGAAATATGCATCCACTTTGAGTGTTTCGTTGTAGCTGCTTACAACAATATTACGTGACCATTTGCCCGCCCATGTGCCATTTCCTTCCACAGCGATTGGAGGGCTTCGTCTGTGACCTTGCTAGTGGCCGACTGGGGAAGTAATGGGTTGAGCACATCGGCCAGCAACATCGTCGAGCCCTTTGTCCCCGTGTGACTGCCCGCGTATATCTGACGCTTCACGTAAAACCAGCTTCTGGGTACTTATCGGTTGGGTACACGAAACACGGAGGTTTCACTCGGCGATCATTCATGATGTTTTTCTCTTTTTGTAAGACGAAGGGAGAACACGAGCTTGAAACATAATTTTACTAAAACTAAATAGAAAAAGAAAAAACCGAAAAAAGTAAAAGGATTCTTAGCACCACCGACCCATATTGTGAATTTCGATCTGTACCAGTTTAGACGCTTTTAGTGCATTTGGAGCGAACATAATCAATTGAAGGCGTGTACAAATATTGTGAGATAATTTTTGTACATATGCTTCTATGTAATGTTAACGTTTTTTTTTTTAATTTTTTTCAAATTTTGGTAAAGTTGAAATATCAGAAGCAGAATGAATTTAAATAAAGGAACCCAACAGGAGTCAGTAAGATACAATCAGACTCGGTACACTTTTCCTTTTATCGTATACATGTTTTTTCCTTCAGTGATTTAATATAGATCGTATATGCCAATGAAGTTCATCATATTTGCAAACAAATTTGATAGAAAGATTTAGGCTGTTAGAGTTTGCAACTTTCCTGTTGCTCAACCACAGTCACTGAAGCAAACCATGATGGGAAGAGAAAATAATAAATATTTATTTGTATCTTCTATAAAACTGATTTATCGCTCTAGCATGTAGTGCTTCTGCACGCAGAACATATATGCTAAAGGACTTCTCATAGCTTTGAACGAAAAACAAACTGACATCAAAATAAAACAAATTTTTATATGGCTTTCTGCCCACCCCAAATTAACATACAAAGTACGTTGTCAAAAGCATGTCAAAGTGAAACTACCACGTTTCGCTCCGAATTTCCAAGCGCCGTGGAATAATTTCATAAACACTCATAAAACTTCTTTTCTCATTAAACCATCCAACCCTTCCTCGCCCTGCCGTGATACATCGAGGCGTATGGGGCGTTTGGAACTCACCAAACCCGTCGCCAAAACGGCTGCCTTCATTATGCTTTGCGATTGATACGAATAGCTGCTACGGGGTGTCTCATTGTCGCTTACACACGATCGATACACGTTTAACCATACGCATACCCACGCAAGACACGTTTCATCGGCATTGGGTGCCGGGGTCGCCGAGAGTTTTCACAGAAATCGCTCGAAGAATGCCTAATTTTGCACATCCCGCTGTGCACAAGACGCAACGAACTTACCAACGCAACCCGCAGCAAACGGGTAGCGTATTTGTGGTGCTTTTTGAGGGGGAACTTTTCCGAGTCCTTTTCACCCCAACCCAGCAAACTCGACACAGATAGGTCGGGAGCTGCTGTGGGCCGGAGGCGACGGCATGATCGCCCTTCTTCAACACTTCTTCAGTGCTACTTTTGCTGATTAAATATCGATTGCCACCGCGTGGATTCCAATGCCACAACCCAACCCCACATGTTGTTACGGCGCATGGTTGCGTGCGAATTTACTTCCGATTTCTGGTCTCTGCAGCACCCGAAACCCTGCCGACTGCCGGGTGCCGAGTATCTCCTTCGACTAGAGCGGAACATTCGCTGCGCAAGTAATTTATGCTCGCCCAACCACTATCTCTTCCCTGCTTTATGCCGGAACCGGAAGCCGGCGAACTTTTCCTACCCATCATCATGCCGTCGGTTCGCGACTGGTGTTTGGTTTTCCCACTTTCTGCCTCAGTCAATGAGCAACGCCCGTCGGTGGTGCGTAATAACTTGCGACCGAAGAATGTTTCAGAGGCGCCCTTTACAAACAGTAAGGTTTTTTGTTTTGCTATTTCTGACCGCGTAAATATACGGGATCGGACGGAGGCTCGCACGGCGCGTTGGTTGTGGTTTAAATTGATATTTATGTGTGACTCTCAATGGTTGAGCTGAAAGGGCAAGTGGTGCCGCTTCTCTTCACGATCCTTCCATCACACATCGAGCCAGAAGACACACAACGGTTCGGTGTAGCCGAACGATTTCCAGCGAACGCCCGGATGTATGCAGACGTTGAACTCGGGTGCAATTCGAAATCGGGCAGGCGCTTTTAGGCTCATAAAAATTTATCACCAGGCGTCTCCATATCGATAAGATTCATGGCGGCATGCCGGCCGATCGGCCTCTAACAACGGCGTCCGCTCCGCACTCGCTTTCTCGCCTGACAACAGCTGTTTTAACCTCGTGATGCTGAGCTTTGGGGCTTGATTTTACAGATAGCACGACAGTGCCATAAAATACGTTCCTCCGCTTCCCAGCCCCAGGGACGGTAAATGGTTGCACACTAGGCGAGACATAAATATGGCATACGGATGAGCATGGCATCAAGCTACATATTTTATGCTAATACCCATCGACTGGCGGGGCCGGCGGGAAGCCTAATGCGTTACACAATCTGTGCGTTTTTACATGCAAGAGCACATGAAGCTCTTAATGACCTTTTTATGTATCTGGCGATCGTTTCCAGTTTAACATCTCAAAATTTCTGAAAAAATATGCGCACACCTTAAACCATTTTTCTCGATCGGAAAACCACGTTCAACCAACTCCGAACACAGAACCCTTCCACATTCCACGAAACGCATAACGATGTACGGCTGTAGCCTAATTGGAATTTTCAAGTCCCAACCCTACACTCACAGGCGGACAGCAGCGCCCATAGAAGGGGCGATTACAGTCCATTCCACCAAAAATAAAATCTCTTGATTGGATGTTTGCCATTGTGTTCGCCCGCCCCCACCGGGGCTCATCGTTAACGACTGTGCCCGAAAACACACACGCGCCTTTTCACGAGCACACACCACACGTCACAGCATCAGTAGCGGCCGTACGATGCGAGCCATAAATACGAGCATCTTAAAGTTTATCTTCACCGAAAAAGCCGCATCCGAAGTTGGATGGAGGACGAAAAACGAGCCGACGAGCGAAGACAACGACGTGGCGCCCACATTAGACACCACTAAAAACCGTAGGCTCATTTACGAGCTCGACGCCGTTGGCTGGCTGGAAATGGAATGGTTGAACCCAATCCGTTGCCGAGTGCCTCATTTACTAGCTTGCTGCTCTTTTGGTTTCTTTTTCCTCTTTCTTCACCAACCGAACGAACAGGCGACCAGGCGCCTCCATCGCGGAACGTGAAACGCGGATGTTTCGGATCGATACACGGCGATGTGGTGTACATTTCGGCCTCCTGTGCGGCGTAGTGGGGTGTAAAATTAATCTCCTCAGCCATTAAATTTATTGACAGGAATAGGAAATTAAAGAAAACCGATGCCTTGCTCATTGGGTTGTAAGCGGTGGTTTTTAATCAGAGTGGGGGTGGGTTTGTTCGCAAATTCTCGGTTGGGTTTTTTCTTCTTCGACAAAGTTGACTAGCAAAGTGTGCTGCGTGAAAGAATCAATCGATACCGTACGACCATGAACTTCCTATCTCCGGACCCACTGTGGTTGATGGTTAAGTAACGAGTTCCGTTTCCGAAGTCCCGACGATAGAAAAAGTCCTTAAGGCTCCCTTGGGAAGGTATTTAAGATGATAATGAATTGACTTCTCAGCTCTGAAATCTGAGCATCTTTCACTGGTAAACGCAACAAAGGGGTAGGGGAGAGAGGGAAAGGGAGTGCTTTCTTTTGAAGCACAAGAAGTTCTCAATTCCCCCAACGGCAATCGGAATGGTGGTAGAAAAAAAAAATCCGAACGAAAGTGATTCCGTAAGTCGGTATTCGTAGAACAGTCAGGTATATGATGATGCCTGCCATCCATCTTTTCATGGCTCTATCGTTCAAGCTACTCAACAGCTCACGACGACTGACTACTATCGGTAAGCTGCAGCGTACAACAGAGCAGCGAACACTCCAATCACATTACACACAAACAAACAAAAAAACGAAAAGCATGACTTTTCCCGAGAAGGCTCCAATCACCACAGTTCTAGGAAAAATTCATGAAATCAGACCCATCGAAAGCGCTATTTCGATCCCAATTTGGACATCCGCTTTCGCCTTTTACGAAATACATTCAGCCACCGTTTGTGGGCCTATTTTGAAGATTGCTTTTCTATTTGGAAGATAAACACATCCCGCAAACATCCCGGCCGAAATTATCGACATTTATTTACTCTTTTGAGCGACTAAGCCCTTTATCCCCATTCAGATGATTCGGAAAGAATCGGGAGTAGCATGTAAAGTTGAATGCGTTTGATAAGTGATATTTTAATGGCATTAGCGGGGCGGTGCGAGCGTCGCATGGTATTGAGAAGGTTTGCTAATGTTGAATAGAACAATCTTTAATAAAAATTAGTTGTAAAAGGATGGAATTTTACAAGCAGTTTTCCTTAAATTGAGCGACACATCGTTGAAAATTAGATCTTACATCGCTTCGGCGCGTACTGTGCCAGCACAAAGAGCATTTCATCAAGAATCGTTCAACGTTGAATAAACGAAAGGATGGCAAAAGCACGTCGGGCAGAAACGAGGTTCCAATCGGTTCCAATTGACCGAGCGGGAAATTTAATCGCCATACTGTAAGTATCCCATGAATAAAACTGCCTCGCGTTCAGCGGCAAGCGGAAGGAGAGCTTCCCCAACCAAGTTTTGCATCCAAAGGCGCAAGCAATTTGCAACCGTTGCCTTATCGAACACGGGACACGGGACAAAGTAAGCTACACGTCGGCAAGCGAGCCATTCATCGACCGTTTCTTATGTCAATGATGGAGAAGGGAACGGAGCCCAATACCGCCCAATTAGTTCGCTACGAAGGGGCAGGAGAGAGGGACCGAGCAGTTGGCCGACATGAACAACCCGAACGCAGAATTACGTCGAGCGAGCGAGCTACCAGGGCTGGAAAATCGATTTGAAACCAATTTGATAAGGATGCGATTCTGTACCCTTGGCGAATATGCACACGACTTCCGCATCGAGCGGGCTGACATGAACGGGAATCATTTCACCGAATCATCATGATGGGCTTACGTATCATCTGCCGACGGAAACTTACCTGCAAAGAAAAAAGGGAACGAAAATAACAAAACGATGAGTTTAACGGACGGTAGGGAGAGACGTGCGTCAATTTGAAATTCAATAGTATTTTCATTTTATTGTCTCCTGGAGCGAAAGTCGCTCCCAGAAGTTCGTTTAATTCGGTTTTCGACTTCCAGCAACGGATTTCCCTTCCTCGTTGGTAAAGTATTATTGTCGTGTTGGTTCGAGCGATTCGGTGAACACTTTCCGGTGAGTTGATCAACGAGTGCTGATCATTTTAAGTGCTACTTTTGATTCGAAGGAAGCAATTTCAAACGGGAATTCAGAGACCATTTACGGAGTGAGTGATCCGCATGACAATATCAAGAAATCAATTCAATGTCTGTAGCCATACTCAGCATCGACTGCAGATGAAGATGGCGAAAAAAGCATTCTTCGATCACAAAAGTGCCTGTTGTAATCGATTTTTTGCGTGTTGTACCATCCAACAGGTGCGCGTATTGAGTCTACCAAATCCAAAGGCACAATTGAAAATTAATCATCCCAAACGAGCACACACGCACGCTCGCACATTTCGCACCGAGCGCGGTTTTATCCGTCTTTCGGTTTCGTTCGGTGACGGAGTATGAAAACGGCATGACCTAGCACATTGCCGGTCCCTTTCGTCGAGCAGCTGGGAAAACCATTAGCGGCAGCTGGAAAAAGAAACGACATTTATTGGCAATATCGCTGCCGTTGCTCACACGTTCGGTGCGAGCGGAAGACAAATGACTGGTGGCTTGTGGCTCGGTGTTGGCTCCGAAATTGGCGCGTTGGTACATTAATTCGGGCTCGGTCGCATGTCGAGCGAAGCAGGCACGCTTTGATTTCACACCCCATCAGCGACCGGAGGTGCTGCCTTGCGTCAGCTCAACCGGAACGATAATGTTCGAATTAACGCAGCCCTACCGGGGCCGGGCTGGCCAATAGGTGACCTTTGGGTGCCGCCGCGTGGAATATGATGATGGTGCAATAGACGAAACAAACCGCCGACGGAGGGAATTTAATCGAGTCGAGCCGGCTGGTGAAAGCGGAATATAATGATGAAACGCTGACATTTTGGGCGTCACCGTGAGCGAAAGGATTTGCTATTGCACAACCGGTACCGTGGCCGTGATATGAAACCAGCGTGGGAAGGCCACAAAGAGCTAGAAAGAATGAGGTAATGGGAGCTTTTTTTTACGTGAAATGTGCCGTTACTCTATTATATATTGTTCTTAATTGAATGTGAACCGAAGACCATTGAAGAAACATGATCAATACTTCCATTCAATCACGGTGATTGCTTGCCGCGAATTATATGCGAAAGTAAACGTTTCTGTGAATAATAATGTTTTTGACATCGGCAGTGGTGTGGAAAAAATGTGTTAAAATAGCGCCCAAGACTTTCACACGAATCGCGCAAAGGAAAAAAACTAACTCGACTCGTAATAAAAGCAAAAAAATAAAGCACTTATATGAAATCTTTCAATCACAAACCGACTCATAGAAACATTTTAAATTAACCACAAAACAAATTGCTAGCTATTTTAACTATTAATATTAGTTTTTTGTCCCATTTTTTAAAGGCTTACTATAAAAATCAATCGAAAGAGAATAATTTAACAAACTCATACAGCCCATTGATTTTTTTTAAACTCCCTTGTTTTTTTTTTTGCACAAAAATCATAAAGGGAAATAACCATATTTCATTGCGATTACGCGTTCATGATAACTTTATATGCCTGACTATGGGTATAATAAAAAATAGTCAAGGAAAGTCAAAAATGGCTGACCTAGACCGATTGCCGGTCGTTTAGAGCTAAATTTAGAAGTTTCATTGCCATGGCTGTATATTCAGAAGCGCATTTCTCGTTGTCCGAATTATCATCATTAATATACAACGTCTGTAAAATTTAGAAGAAGTAAAGTGCACCATCATAAAAGGAAGATTAAGCACTTTGCAAAACGCAGTCAATTTGGCTCGCCAGGTACAACAACTGTACACACTTTCTGTGCGTTGCGTCATCGAGCGATATAGGTTCATCTTCCCATCAACCTGCGATGACTGCAGCAACAGCAATGTAGTTCACCAACAGACATTACATGAATCATACACGCATTCCATCGTGCGTGTGATCATCATCCGTGGTCGCTTTTGTTTCGCAAACGCAAATAAAGAAAATGACCTACCAGTACACGGTAGGTCACCCTCTGCACACCCCATTCCAGCCACCCCTCCACCCCCCTTTTGTACAAATCCTCCCACACAGGCGATCCTCCGGGGCCACGATTTGTTTACGCTACGAAAGTTGGCAACAATTTTCCAACCAACCGACCTTCTTTTACTATCGTTACCAACCGAAACCGTGCTCTCCCTGATGGGCTTTTCTGTTTTTCCATCGGCACACGGGGTCCGTTCGCTGACCGTGACTTAGTCAAGCGGATGCCGGTACCGAAGGCATCGTCAATTATTACCATTAATGCTGGTGTTGTTTTTGCCGGTGTTTGCAACGCTGGCAAGCGAAAGAAATTGATGGTCGCAAGTGTTCGGTCAAAGTTAGCCGTCGAACTCGATCCTTGACCGGGCTGGCTCCGCTCGGCGACAGAAGGACTGATAAACAGGCTTTATGGGTTGATAAGGATCCCGATCCGAGCACGGCGACTTGGTTTGACGGAGGAATCGTAATGGGGGAGGGATGGGAGTCAATTTGTGGCCAAAGTGGAGCATAACGAAAGCATCGCGCACGACAAGGCACGCACGTGTCGAACGGCAGGGCACGTCACACGGCTACGCTTCCGTCATTCCTTGGCAAAAGTCGTTAATAATCTCATTAAGGCGGGCTCGCGGTTGAACCGACGACCGGGCGGGTGGGCGGGCGAGCGAGCGATCGAGCAAACAAGTATGGATGTGTGTGTGTGTTTGTATTTAAATGGGACCAGCGAGAAAAGGAGAGCACATTTTTACATCGAACCGTAACATCCTCGAGGACAAGCGTAGCGAAGGTAAAGCACCTTACGAAGGGGTTCAGGTTCAGGCGAACGACGTCAGCGTTTACCTTGCCTTGATCGAGACATAATGAGGGGAAAATCGTCCAACTTTTCCAACATTCTCTTCGAGTTGTTTAAAATGCCTACATAAATTATCGGTGACCTCATTTCGGTCGCCACAGTTTGCAGCGAAACGGATCGATGACCGATCCTAGAGGAAGAATAGTGTAGGTTGAGTGAAATTTCACAAAAAGCTTGTGAAATGGTTTATAAAATTATCATTTTAGCTTAGCATTGTTGTTAGTCATTTTCTTGAGCATTTGAGGTACAAAAAACAAAAAATTCGTGCCGACAATATTTAAACACAAATCCTATACAGGATTCGAAACATAAATCACACGCCGAGATAGATTCCAGATGAGTCTTCAATTCACGCGTTCTGTTCCCACTCGACGGTAATCTTTTCGTTTCGGGCAATTTTGCCAACCGCCTTTCGTCCGCCCGATCCGTGCAGCGCCCGAAAAGATAACACACTGCCCGCAAAGTTGTTTTTCCAAACCCTCCGCGACGCAAGTAGGCAGGTTTGCTTGTTTTGGCGTACGTTTTTGTTATGTTTGCGCGTTCGCGTTTACTGAACGCCAACTCCTTTTCGCGGTCGAGGAGCCGCCACGGGTAAAGGACTTTCCCGGAGTTCGGGAGTGGTAACACGACTAAATTAGGTCTCTCCCACCGTGGTCGCACTGGGTTAGTTAATCGATTTCGCTTAAGCACGTGTGCAAGCAATGCGACCGGAGCGTAAGGGGAATATGCCGCCCCCAGCATGTTTCAGTGGGGTGGGTGGAAGTGAAGGTGACGCGTAATTATGGCGTTTAAAATATTCAAAAACTATTTGCTAAGAATTTAAACGCATACATGTAACCTTCGCGCTTTGGATTTTCCTTCTGGATGGGATCAATTATGAGAACGGTGCGATATATGGTGAAGGATCGCGTGATTGTCGTGTGGCTAATTTAGATGTAACTTCGATTAACGATAGAGCGACTGTTTAGAGTTGTATTGAATGAAATAAACCAAACGATGCATTTGGTTTCTGATCTTTAAACGATTATTTTATATCATTTTAACATCATACTTTCTATGATTAAAGTAATAGAATATTTCGTAACATGTATTATTTAAACATATTGAAAATTTATGGAGTGATAATCAAACATACAAATGCAATTTTAGTGTAATGAAAACATTACGTTTGAAAACATTGTAATAAAAACATTACATTATTTAAATAAGTAACATAAAATAGATATGACTCGCACACAAAGACAAAAGTTTTGAGCATAACTATAGCTGGAATGCATATGTAAGTGCAATATATGTGCATGAAAAAATAGTTAATTTTATCAACAAAACAACTTTTATTTTATGTAAAAATACATTATAATTGCATAGTGGAAACAAACAACCATAATCCTTCAAAACTTAAAAAAGATAATTTTTTCATTTACTTTACTGCAAGTAAAGTTTAAAATAGTTCAAACACACATGGAAAGCATACAAATGCGTTTAAGTACATCAACATTTTCAAAACAGATATTTGTCTCGATTTTTTTGTAAAGAATTTGTATCTTAACAAAATAAAGAATACATTTACAGTTGACTTTGGCCATCGATAGCTTTAACAAAGATACATTTTGTGTGTATATTTAAATGTGCAAAAAAATGTACGTAAAATTGTGTTACTAGGAGAGCAAGTTTCCTTTCCATCGTAAATATATACAAAAATAGTTTGTTTTGAATGCAATTTCACTGAACAATTTACTTAGCAATTGAAGCAAGTCGATAAAGAAGACTCACGACTTGAGCAGGCAGTACCTTAACCTTTTAACACTCAACTACTGATTAATATTATGGTTTTCGAAGAAAATTTTATTTCACCTTCAACGACACCACATAGCAATTGACGTGCGACCGTTCAGAGTTTAGTGCGCCGTAACTCAAAATATGCATTAAAAATTTTCCCGACCGTGCAGTGGACGCGTTGCAACGAAAGTGAACCGCCGTAAACTTTATGTTGCTACAAA
>JXXA01017554.1:0-11094 GCA_000956255.1 Anopheles punctulatus
ATTTGTTATTGTTTTATTGTGATTGTTGCAAATGAAGCAACAAAATCATTCACACACAATTCTAGCATGTCAATATCCATCGCAAAGATAAGGTATCATTCAATTTTACGGTGTTCGATTTGGGGTTTGATGCACTGTAATTCAAATCTGTATGGAAAAAGTTGGCTACAGTTCAACCAGAAAGATAGGCAGGCAAGAAAGCAGAATTAATTGATAAAAAGGTCAGATCAAAACCACGCAAATCAGAACAACAAGTAACTATAAGCACCATAGCAAGTACCGCGAATACAACGGGTTTGCGGGTTTTTCGGATCTATTATCTATTTTTATACTCATTTTTTACTATAAAAACGGAAAAGCAGACAGATAAAAAGAAGCCAATATGCTTATTGAGGTGATGCGGTAGGTAACCTTCCAAGATGCAACACTTAAGAAGTGGGTTTACAATGCTTTTAAAAACGTTGCCAAGTAACAAACATACTAAACATCAAAGCACACCATGCAGTATGATCAACGAGAAAAGTTTATTAAACTGGCAGTTACACCATGAGTTAAGCGTTGGCGTTAAATCAGTCCATAGTATGTAGAATGGGCTATGAAGGTGGGAGAAAGCCATAAAAAGTATACGGAGACCAGCGTTTTCTTCGTTGTCAAAGCTATGAAGATTGTTCAAAGTTTTGGAAAAGTTTCGCTGCTGAGTGGAGCTTAATTTACCACAAATTTGTATAGCAAAATTAAAGGCAGTCTTTTAATTTTTCTTGATAAACAAAACATGTTTGAAGTATCGAATGAAAAGGTTCTACAAAAGAAATGTAAACCATTTGAGATTAAATTTGTGTGATTCGAAATGTACAAATCAAACAAATCAGTATGAAGGCCATTAATATATTAAATAGCTTTTTTTAAATAGCTGAAAAAAAGAAAAGGTTTTTTATGCAGAAATTTCATCAATTTGCTGAACGTAGACCTTACATTGGGTGTTGTTTTCTCAGTACATCACCACTAAAAATTATGTTTTTTTTTAAATCTATAATTAATAGGGTGACTTTATGATAAATCACCATTGATTTTTCCATGTAATAAACGTACTGATTCGGCTAAGTAAGGTAGTATAAGCGTTTAGCAGCATTTTAAGTCGCCTTACGACTAGTTACTAGACATGTTTGTATATCCTAGGGAACCCACAAGCACAAGCACACACAACGACAGTAACAACAACAGCAACGACACGACAGAAAATGTTAAATCGCGTAATCAATCATACTTACGGCTAATGTTAAAATGCTAACCAAAAACGAGCAAGCAGCTAAGAACCAGTGAAATTTGCATACTTCTGCATCGGCATTGTCGATGCCAGCCAGCAGGACGATGGTTGACGCTGGCATCACTACACTAGTGATAAGTAAATCTGCGAGCGCTATGTTCACTATGAATGCATTGCCTGTAAGTAGTATTGGTAATGTGTTTGCAAACCGAGCTGGCCTCTATGGTACGATACGAGCGGGTATAATAGGGAGAAATGGTAAAAAGCATGCAAAACAAAGGCTCAATTTCCTCAGTGAACGAAGTTTGCCATAGACGATCTCAAAGACAAATAAAGTACTTAAAGTAAGTTTAAAAAAATTATATTGTTATGACGAAAAAAACTCCAAAACTATCGCTAAATTTACCCGCACGAGTAGAAGAGCTAGTTTGAAAGGAGACAAATAGATTGGACTGAAACTATCAAACGTTCTGCACTATGGAGCTAGGAAGCAAAAACTGTTTCTAAGAAAAATAAATATTGAACGTGTTCTACGTGATCAAAAAATTACTCGAGAACTCGTAAACGCGACTACACCAATGCCGTGAAACTAGTTTTTAGCTATTGGCATTGCTGGTACTCAATGCAGCAGAAAGATACTAGCAACTGTTTGAACTATTTCCGCTCTGCTATCGACAGGTTTTTGCCTGTCGAAATTGCAACGACAGAAGCTAATACGATTTTATCCGTTGAAAACTTGAAGTGCAAAGAATGAACGAAAGCATACCACGAGAGGAACCCTTGCTTGGGAGATATGGAGAGATAGATAGAGACAGAGAAGGTGAACGAGATAGAAAAAAAAACAATCTTTGCTACGATTTGTTAGCGACAGAGCGACAGAATGAAACACTAGCGCAAATAGTAGTACCTAGGGTAGCAATAAAACAATGTAAAAAAGAGACGAAAGTGTGTAAAAGACGAGCGCGTAAAAACGAACGACTAACGCGAACTGGGGTTTGTTTTTTTTTTTAATATTCCACCGGTAAAAGAGTGCCTAAAGTTCGGCAGCTTGGGAAGCTGGAAATCACGTCGCACGTGCACCATTTTTCTCCCCAGCCTTGAGCGAACGAAATCTCGCCCGGCGTGCGCTTCTGCGGAGGAATTCCGGCAGAGGATGTTGGCGATGTTTTGCTAGCCGCGAGTGGTTGTTAGAGTTGCACTTGTGGCACGGGAAAGTTTTGAAGTGTTTTTTTTTTCAGTGGTGCAGGAAAATTCAAGTAAAACCCTTTGCTGGCAATTATTTGCTGAATCTGTGTTTTCATTTTTGTGTGCAAAATTTAGCTCGTATGATTTAGTTGCTCAAAAAAGAGTAATTATAAACTCATACAAATGTTTTAAAATCATTTCCAAAGAATATATTTTTTTTAAATCACTTTCTACACTTTTTAGCTAAATACTCGAGACGGAAATTGTTGCTTTTAAACGTATTGAGAGCTAGTAATGGTACGAGCATTATTAACTGCTAGTAAATTAACTTTTGTCAACTGACATTAACAATTATAAAACTTTAAAGTCTCTAATATTAGTTTGGAGGAGTTTATAGAAAATCATTTCTACTAAAAAGAATTGTAATCTGATCTTAAATGTATGCGCAAGTGCTACTCAACCCAACCCACCAGTATCTCACCGGTGCAAAAATAAAAAAAAGTTTTCCCGAATGTGTCACAGTCGTTTCCACTCACCGCCAGCACCAAACATTCCTCTGGCCATGCCCACACCGTACCAGGAAGCTCGCGCTCGTTTTGCCCCGTACTAATCGGAGCAAAAGTAATAACCTAATTGAAAATCATGGTTGACTTGGATCAACTTAGTTGGAGCAGGAGCAAGAGGAGCGAAATGGAAAGGAAAAAAAAACAAAAGCCAACAAAAAAAAACACCCCATACCTGCTTTCTTCAGATGGTCCTCAATCATAACGGACGATATCATGAAGACGTTGCCGATGCTGCCGACGACGGAAAGGCAGGCGAGCAGCAGTAACCGGGCGAGACGGGGCCATTCGGTGGAGAGCGTGACGGGGGAGACCTGTCCGCCACCCGTCCCGTTGTCCCCCGTACCGGTTGCCGCGTGGTGCAGATGCTGCTGTTGTGTTTGTTGTTGCTGGTGGTGATGTTGCTGTTGCTGCTGTTGCTGCTGTTGCTGCTGCTGCTGAGAGCGGGAGGAGAGGGCTAACGAGGTTACGAACCATAAATTAGGCACGGTCTCGTTGGGCTCCAGCTCGCCGCTTCCATGGGCGGCCGGTGGGACGACGGTGGGACGATGGGGGTCGTAGTAATGGTGGTCGCGGTGGTCACCAGTTGCCGTCGGTGGTTGCGTTGCGGCCCGGGCGTTACTTGTTGCTGCCGTGACGAGCTGCACCAGCAGCGTTGACATGACGGCGCCGGCCAGCTGGCCGGCAGTGACCGGTCCGACGAACCCATCGGCGCCCGGAGGACCGGTGGCGGTGAAATTTGACAGCTCGGCCGTAAGGTTGTCCATGATTGTTTGCTGTTTGCTGTGGACGTTATCGTGCTCAGTGGTCGGAGTTTCTCTTCTCGGTTGCTGTGTTTTTATCGGCTTCGCACCACAAAACAAACTGGCCTTCAGCAGCAAGACGGACGATACGAGAAAGCGTGCTTTTCCGCTCAAGGACCGCTCACTTTAACGCGCCCGTACCGAAGGCATGAAGGACATAACAACGTTAGCGCGTTCTAGGCTGCTCCCTGCAGTCGGCAGCAAAATCGCACATCGCCTACCGGCCTGTTTCAAGGGAAAAAAGAGATGGAATAATTTTAAACCTTATTAGATCGATTAAGGCACCTCTGGAGACACCCGATACGGCGAGAGTGTAAGGCAAGATGAAGACATCAGGCCGTTGAACGGTCGCCGGAAGTAGTTGGTGATAAGTTAATTTTACTCTTACGCTACAACGTCCCACGGCTGGATGATGCTGGATGAACGGAACGACAGAGAGGGGAAAAAAAAACAACAATCCCAAACCGATGGGACGAAGAAAGCCGGTGAGGACGGAAATTGTTCGACAGGTCGTTTCTGGAATTTAAGACAGGAATTGACAGCCGGGAAGTAACCGTATGCGGTGGAAAGTGAGGCAACTGTCACAGAGGTAATTGAGTTTTTCGCAACGAGCACAACAATCGACATCAAAGGTTGCTAGGATGGGTGAAGTTTTTCTGTCGCGTGTGTTTGGGGAATATGTGGTGACGTGCGATTTAGTTCGGTTATGTGTTGATGATTTGTTATCTTTTCGTTTTTAAATAGCATATATATAATGAGCAAAATATAACAGGAAACCATAAATGTCTTAATAAATGAAAAATTCTATATAAATTTGAAATTCAAAGATAATTTTTCGAGTTTTTTTTAGAAAAGTGTTTTTTTATATTTCGTATCCTACACTAGTAATGTCAAAAGCTTTACATTGTTTTTTCATATTTTTCAATTACGTGTTTAAAAATGATTCTTGAAATGTTCTTTTAATTTCTTGCTATCCTATAAATTTCCCAAAAAAGAACCTATGGGAAAAAGGAAATGCAGAGAATCAGTTTTATTAGTAAAACTCAGTTACATCTATCTCAGACACATCTTTATAAAAAGAGACCATTGGATTTTCCACTATCAAGACCCTGAAACGAATAGAAAATGTATACCAGAACCCAAAAAACATTATTTCATTATTATTTTTTTGTTGGTTTAAATGTCAATTCGAAACTAGAATATTTATTGCTTACATCTATAAGTATAAATATTTAAACTTGAAAATTTATTACCCTTTTTTATTTAAGTTTTCTACGATGTTTCAATGGATGTTCGTAACTATGCTGCAAATTAAAGTCATTTATGTGAAGTTCGTAATGAATTTTAATTTACTTTTCTTCTATGAAAGATAAGTCAAAATAAAAGAAATAAATAAATTTGTCTTTCGATACAATCAGTACGAACTTGATTGTATCGGACGAAAATTTATCGATAAATTTCTTCAAATACAAATGAATCATGTAATAAACAACCGCACATAAGTATTCCGAAGGCGTTCACAAATGTTTCGCCTAAACATAAGGGAATAAATACGTTTCTAAGCTGTTCGGTGTTGCCACTTTCGCTGCTCGTCTCAAGAAGTTTTGCAGCCCATTTTCTAACCCGGGAGCATATTTTTCCTTCCTCGTAGGATCGTACGTGGGCAAATATGTGTCACTGCCGTACGTTCGCTGAAGGACGTGACGAGCGTACGCAAAGAGCTCTTCCATGTATCATTCTTCGATTCTTATCTTATCACGTGTGGAGTGTGCGCTCCAGAAACGCTCGGCCAGTAGTCTGTGAACGCTTCTTGTGGGGTTTGTTTGGAAACGACGCAGAGAAAGCACGGTTGCTGAGAATACTCTTTTGCTGGAGACGTGCAAAATGTGTTTGAGCAGTGGTTTTCGGTCTTTTCCACGCCACAATATGGTTCGACAGACACATTTTTATCTGCAAGTTCCACTTGCCTAAACAGCACAAAAATCGATTATCAACGGCATCAACCACCAACTTTTTCTTTCCGATTTCATGCCCTAGCAGCATGAAAGTGCAAACTGTGCAAAGCTAGAACGAATGCAGCCGCACCCTTTTCTATAGCCGAGTCCGCGTTCACATTTACCGCAAACGTATTTTCCGCGCACTAAATGACCTCATTCGAACGTAATTAGAGTGATTATTTTCGCGGGCGTTCTACGCCCTCCTCAGTGGCGTGGTGTGTATGTGTGTGTGTTTTTCTCTTTGCTGAATCCATTTGCGCTTAACTCCGAAGGGAGTTTGGGAGTGCAATTACTGTTTGCATCCGAGCAGGCGGGTAATGTTGGTAGCTGGAAAGGGGAAAAGTTTTCAAACTGTACGATCCATCCACTGCCGACAATGGTGACCCGGTGGATTTCAGATTTGTTGGTGTGTTTTAACGTTATTCATCCCCTTCGTCTCAGTTCTTCTATTCAGCTGCAACATCCTTACGCGTTCAGCGAGCTATTCGCTGCATTAAAAGTACAACCGACCAGGCGCCTCCATTCAAGATGGATTCACCTTTTCGTTAGCTTTTCTTTCGTCATTTACCGCATTCCGATTACGGGTGCTTTTGCGAGGTGAGGGTAAAGTTTTTTGATTAAATTTCCATACCTGGAAGGTGCGAACGGTAAGTACATTGCTGGAATGCAGATGATCAGCACTGTGCAGGGTTTCCTTCAAAAGTTAATCTAGGCAAGTTTTTGTTGAAATTATATGCGCTTTACGAAACTATTTAATATTTGGACAAATTTTCATGTATAACTAATGCTTACCATGCGCAAGTTAAAAAATACACAAAAATAGATTAATTGCATTAAAAAAATACCAATAAAAGAATGATAAATGTCCAAAAATTCAAACCAATTGGAAGGATGTTTTATTTATCTGTATGCTATACATAAGACGAATGAAGAGTATCTTTTGAACAATGTATCTTTTGAAGCTGCTTTTTTTCATGTGAAACAAATAAAACAGTTACGCGAATCGGAAAATTCCATAAAAAACGTTTCATAATAAAATTATGTAACATAAGAAGGTACTCTTTCGAAAATTAATCATTTACCAAATGAAAAGAAAACATTAAGCATTTAGATTTTTTTAAATTAAAACATAAAATTTTCCATGAAAGCTCAGCAAATCATCATATATTTGAAGGGTGGCATTGAAGATAAGGAATAAAGAATATTCTCTTGGAAATTAAAGGAACAAAAGTGAAGAGGAGTTAGCTTAGGAAACCCTGTAAAAAAGCTGTAAAAGAGTATTTGCAAATAATCGGCTTGGAGAGTGTGGATCGCATGCAGTTTTCCGGCGTTCCGGTATTGTTCTTTTCCGTCTTTCCCCCTCACACAACATTTCCGACGGTGTCAAATCCTGAGGGCACTTCCACGGAGCCGCAGCGCCTGCCCGATGCCACAGCATCCAGGGAGCAGGTTGAAAGAACGTTTTCCCGATCAGAGACATCCGGATCCCTCGTCATCCCGATACGCCGGCACAAGTGGTTTATCGTTGAGCGAATTTAATTATTTTCTCACTCAACGCATCCCGACGTTGGCGCCCAGCCCATGCCGGATGGCGCCGGTCACACGACACAACCAGATATCCTTGATTGGGTTCGGGCGTGCGGAGTTGGGAGTGCGGACGACCGGATGACTAGGATCAAGAGCGCAAAGCGTAATCATAATAAGCGACCCCATTTACGAACGCGCCAACGGTTCGCCGGCAGAGGGCATCCACTGTCACCGGTGGCGGATGGACGATGGTGATTGAGCGCCTACCGACACGTCCACCGCACGCTCCACAATTTCGCGGGTCAGCAGAGTTTTACAGAAGGATGGAATTGATCGGCGAATGGATGGATCGGGTTAAGTAATTTCCCCTCCTCAAAGCCACAACGTTTGCAAGCGGAGTGAGCGGGTGCGCATTTGAAAATCCCTTCTTTGTCGTCCACTTTCTTAACAGCATTAAAAACAAGCTGCGGTGTAAAAAAAATGAGAACAAAACAAACTCACTCGCTCGGGACGGTGTTGCTGAGGGCACATAACACCCATACTCAGTCATTCCGACAACGGTGAAAAGGTTAGCTATTTGTTTAATGACGGGGAGGTTTTTTTTTGTGCGGAACACGGTATAAGATCCCTCTTTTAAAGGATTTCTGGTTTTTGTGTGATGACGGTCACGAGACGGAGGTTAAAAACTGTGATTGGAATTTCGGTTTTGTTGCCAAAATCATGACGCACGATGACTAAAAAAAAATAAGCACGAACGAAGAAAAGATTTTTTTTTTCGTACGGCCTGGATAACCTTCAATACATTTTTGCAAAGACGCTAGGTTGGGTACATCCAGACTGTCACTTTTGTTGGTTTAAAATCCTTTTTATATCCTGCTTACTTATTTATTTAACACTTAAGCGACCATTGAGAAATATATAGAGATTTTATGGCAAGCTGATAATCACTGTTTAAAAGAAGAAATGAAACTTAAAAAACGTTCATTTAATAAAAAGTAAGGAATATAAAAAAGGTGTAGTAAAATATACGAAATAAACAATGAGCTTAAGCCTACATAAAGGTTCAATAAGCAACAAGAAAAATGATTCAATAAATCAGGTAGCACTAAAGCACTTGTTGCGATCGTTCGGAATTAGCTATCGGTGTTATCTTCATTTCCCTCCACCCAGCTCCCCCACATTGTTCATTGCACACTTGATATTTGATGCTATCAGCGTTCGAAAACACGATTTAACATCGGCTCAATGCACACTTTGACGGTTGACGTCAACCTACGCGGCCGGCGAGGTTTGCCTCATTGTTCACGGGCTAGTGTGTATGTGTCTGTGTGTGTGTACGCGCAAAAGAACATGATTTATTTCCATGATGACACCCACATCCCGCACGCCTCAAACGTTTTTATTCACGTGTGAAGGAAGTGAGAGCGAAATGTTTTATTCATACGATAAGCTATTAATGGGATTGTTATGAATTTTGCTTTCTTCCCAGTTTGTTACTCAACCCACCGTTTGTTGTCTGCCGTGTGTTGCACACCCCTGTTGAACGCCAAAGGGCTATGGCGTAGGGTGCTAATATATTTAGTTACCATGCTTGATTTATATGTCGCTAGGTTGAGCGTTGCCGTATCGGAATCGACAGGGTGTATCGCAGCGACAACGTCCAACGATGGATTTAAGGTTTTTGTCCACAGTACTACAATACAAGGTGTGTCCTAAAGGCTAGATCAAACCCGTACGATTTAGGTAACCTTTTTCGGAGACATTTCTCTTCCCATGGTGGAAGTAACATTACAAAAACAATAGGATAGATGGGTAATTCTTAAACCCGGGCGCTAATTCATATTCCGGCCGCATGCAGGTGCGACGGTTAGCTGTTGCGTGACGCTAGCGAGGGAAAGGAAATAAATGAACACTCGGAAACCATCATTAATACACAGTTGCACTAACGACTTGGGGGGGAGTCTAGAGCCCTTTCGGTTCCGTAATCGTGTGCATAATTACGGGAGAGCTTCGTAGCGTGGTGCTGTGTTTAAGAACGCTCGAACCGAAAGGGGCGAGTTTTTCACAATTAAAATGCATGGAATATCGTGTTTTGCAATGCAGACACGTTTTGTCCAAAGAGCATCTGATAAACTAAATTTACAATTAAAATATGTGTTTTATGGAAGGACCATTTCGGAATACGGTTTTTGTTTTGCTTCAAATCGATGGTGTCAGTTTTTTCACTGCTAAAACCGATGGTGATTGTGTTAATTTGGGCATGAAAAACCATATTAATAAGCCATACCCTGTCGTCAAGAGTTAAATACAAAATTGAAATTAAAAACTAAAATTATAATTAAACTAACAATTAAAAAGTCAAATAATTTTTGGAGTGCAAATAGTACAGAAGATACCTCTCCAACGCATCCTGGCTCTTTTCAAAAATGGAAAAAATAGACATGGTTCGTTTCCTTGTCTGCTAATGGGAAAAAATTGCTCAGAGAATGTAAATGATTGCTAACTTTTTTGCTCTTGAAGATTGTTTGTACATTGTTTGGTCGAAAAAAGAGTTAAACGATTATTTATTGATAGGTTTAATAAACAACCACCAAAACCTAGAGTATTGAAAATCAAAGTCTAAAGAGTTATACTCTCACACTAACGCATTCTGAGCATTAGGATTATATTTGATTTGTTTTATTTTATTTTTTTCATTTAAAATTTGTGATTAATTTGGATCGATTCAGAATTCCTCGCTTTGCGTGTACAGTTCTACTACAAGCAATTGCCACATTGTCACACTTGTGCCTTTATTCAACAATAAGTTAAATATAATTATTTTAATAGATTTTGAATTTTAAAGGGAAGGAATCATAATTGGTGTACAATACTGCTTGTTGTAAGAAGTGTTTAATGAAACTTCTGTAGAAAATGAGTAGTTCCAAATAAAAATTTCTCGCTAGTCCTGGATAGCTAAAAAAATAACTAAATATGAGATTAATTGAATCCATATACAATTGCATTTAATTTTCCAATGAATTCTATCTTAAAGAGATCTTAAAGAGATCTAGATCTTATCTACCTAAAGAAAAACATAAATAGAACAAATCAGTCTATACAAACAAACACAAGAAATATTATTCTGTCAGTATTTATAAAAATAACTGTACACTTTTATGGGTAAAAAGTTTTCTCACATTAATAATGTGATTTTCTTAATTGTAAGCTAGATTTGTCTCTCGTTTTTTTCGGAGGGGCCACCCTTCCTATACCTCATAGTTATTGTATCTATTGTACAAGTGCACGATCGTAACGACTGACATCGAGGTTGTTGTTGCGAAAAGGTATGGGTTGTTGTTAAAGCCGCTAAAATTGGGCTCTCGCCCGAGTTGCCCGTGTTCGTGAGCAAAAACGTTTGTCGAAAACGTTCGCCCGCCGGAAGTCGGAAGTTAAAAGCACTACAAGACGTTATCTAAATTTGGTCCTTCCAGCGACAGCGTACAGCCTCATTGAGGTCACAATTATCACTGGCAGGCACAGGGAGGCACAAATAAAACGAACGACGAAATAGCAAGCGTAGAACGAACTTTCAACCTCAATGGCATTCGCTTCACAACAAGGTTGCGGCGGGCTGCAGCCGAGCATCTCGCCGGTCGGTGTAAACACGAACCGGTGCTGTGAAAAGCCACGCCGGTGAGGTGAAGAAAATACCCTCGGCTTGTTGTCGTCTGAGCTGGTCGGTGCCCATTATTGCAGTGCTTGAGTTGCTGCTG
>JXXA01017560.1:0-12236 GCA_000956255.1 Anopheles punctulatus
AGGATTCGAGCAGCCGCTGTGACGGTGTATTAATGATAGATATTATATAATTACAGTGGGTCGTAACTGACACCGCACACCCACACACACACACACACACACACACTCGCCCTAGGTGGGAGAAGGGCCGTGCCCAATGTCCTAGAGCTGTTTGTAAAATGTCTCCACTGCCACTCCATATCGCACGTGGCGCGGAGAACGGATAGGCGTCCGATCGTGCTTTGTGATGTCTCTGTGTAGACAAACGCGGGGAGGAAAAATGCATTATAATTGAATTATTGTAATTTTCGTGGAATTTGCTACGCTTGATCGTCGATAAGCTTTCGTATATTAAAGAGCAAATTCGATACGCCGCACTCGCATTAGCTTCTTTCCGTGTGGGTAAAAGTGATTTTAATGTGCCGTTGAATGGGATAGTTACTCGTGGCACTGGGCGGTAATTTTCCTTGTTTGAACCAATTAAACATCGTCCAAGCGTCCTGCGGTTGTGAGTAATATTTGTAATATCACCAAAGAAATAGATGTTTTATCGTTATTTTTCTGCAACGGATTCTCCTGCGGTTTGCTCCTTCGCACCGCCGCAGAGCCCAAGCACGGCCAGTGTAATTGTGGTGCGCGGGCTTTCGCTTTCCGTGGCGCATTATTCCTATTTCACGCTAATTGATCATGATTTATTCGCTCGTCGGGGCTGCCCGCTCCGGATCGCAAACGCTGGAAAATGATTCCTTGGAAATAATTAGCAATATCGCGCTTGCTTTGAGCACCCCCGCTTCGGGGTGCTTCTGTTCTCGGTCCAATTGGAAATGGCAATTACTGGTGAGCCATTTGTTTTTTAACGATTTGCACCGCTGCTGCCGTTCTGTGCGGAGGAGGGGAGAAGGTATGCCTCCTCGACGCTTTGCCCCCTCGCCGTCCACCAGTCCATCCCGGGGCAAATCGATTTGTAATGCTGCTTACAGCACTAACCACCGAACTGCCCGCTGCGCTCCGTGATCGATGAATCGAGTAATTAATGCGTCTTGTCAGCCTGCAAACGGGCAATTGTTACAATGGCCTGCGCAGTCACCGGTACGAGCGTGTACGTAAATTGCGTGAATGTTTACTTTGGCGGCTCCTTTCGACCCAAGGGTGGATACGACATCCGGGTGGCCGAGCCACGCCATCCGTCGGCACCGGTAGAGGACATTCTACTGTCACTCTCGTGACGTCGTGCGTTCGTGGGCATAGGGAAACGCTTTTCACGCTTCTCACGCCCCGAGGCCCGGGCAGGTGGTACGGCTTTGGTTTTTGTTTTGGTTGTTTTTTCGACGCCGGGAAAGAGTGATATGAAAATTAAGGGTGAAGTCCGCTGACGGAGCGGACGGCTCAAGGATCAAAGTAGGGTTGCCGCGAGTAGTGAGTAGTCATTAGTCACGCAGCACTAGCAGTTTGTCAGGGTGTGCTGTGCTGGAGTGAAAGCTGACTGGAAAAGTTGACACTGGACGGTGCTTACAGGTGGATTACAGCGAATACATATGAACAAAAAAAAAACAGAACAAAAAACTGTTTTAAGTTAATTTAAATGAGATCAGTCGTTAAGGGTTTTGTTTGATTTTCTTTTAGTTTTTTGGTCCGCTGGTGGAGAACCAATCGAAGCTTGCTGTCCTTGTAAAAGTGCTGCTTACACAACCTCATACCCTGTCCGACTTCGGGTGGTTCCGATCGTCGATAACATTTTAGCACATTAGAAGCAAATGTCTTCGCTTCAACACGATCTTGCCCGCGGAGGCAATGTTGCGGTAAATGAATAATTCTCCATCATTCCGATTCAAACGATCCACAAAAACGCATCCGCTGATCTGTGAAGTACTTCCTGCTCGCCAGCGAAACCACAGCACGCACACAGAGTGGATTAAAAATTCCGGCGCGAAACCGCCACTGAACACGCGGCTGAAGGTCGTCGTCAGTGGTCTATGAAGAGTGTGTGTAGCGTTTTCGAAGTTGTTGTTTTCTTCGACGTTAGATAATGTTTCCGTCACCCGAACTGCGGAAGTGTACTGGGTAAGTACACATAATTTTCACACTCCACTGACCGACGCCCACTCTGACCACATTGCCATGGGCAGGCGTCAAGAATCCCAACCCAACAAAGAGCCTTCGGGCTTATCGGCGATTCGGTCGTGACCTTCTGCGCGCGTCCAACGTTGAAACGCGGGCTACGTGATCGCGAGCGGAAGCATTCAGGCGTAGATAAATGGACGAATTCATCCGTCCAATGAAAAAAAAAATCGTTCAAAATGATAATGAGAGTATTGTGAAATTGTGCGCGCTCGTCGATGATGCTGGTCCCCTGCCGGACGGAGAGGATGAGAGTCGTGGCAAATCGAAAAAGAAAAAAAATGCAACTCAAGCAAAGTAAACTGATCACGTCTCCGACACCGCCGATCGGTCGTGTCGATCGATGATCCGATTATGAGCGATCGCTTTGATTGCGCACCCGATGAAGATGCCGCCGGATGAAGATGCTGATCAGCAGATCATCAATAGTAGATCGGCTCGGACTCGGGCTCGGGGCGCATGCGGAGCGTTGGACCGTTGCCGCTGATTAACGTTTGGTTTGTTAAAATCGCGGGATGAGGCTGATTGGGAGACCCAAATTGAACATCTCCACTCGACTCGATGGCTGCCTTCCGAACGGGACGTGACTTTTCCCCGCGTGCGCGCGCTCGCTCGCTCGCAACAACCACGAAGACGACAATGCGATCAACGTGAGCAGAAATTGATTTCATTTTAAATTGAATCAACTGACTCATTGTCGCAAAAGGGAGCCAGGGTCGGGGCCGGTGTCGTTTTTAGGGCCCGTGCACGATCCGAACGGACCCTGGGCGGATGCGGGGAAGCAGACCAATTGGCGATCGAGCGCACCACAAACGAGCTCGTGCTTAGACCGTGTCCGGAAGGTGTCGTGGATGGTCACCTTCCGCAGCACAGCTGCGAACGTGGCAGCGGGCGAACCGTTCGCGCTCGCAGTACGCCCCCTTCACCTTGAGCGCCGAGACGCAAGATCAGCAAAATTGGGTCAATTAAAATGTAAACAAAGTACGTAATTTAAGCCCTTTTCCACGGCGACCATTTGCTACGCTTTGTTGTCCGCCCGTCCTGCGCTGTCTGCCAAGCACGCAAGAACCTTCGGATGCCGCGACCGGATACGATCAAGACGTCAAACCTGTCCCAGATGTAAGGCTTCAATCAATCGAAATTTCGTGCTCGATGCGGTTCGTGCCCGTTGCGCTGGCCGTTGTTTTTTTGAAGAGGGATGACGGATAGTTCCAAGAAGCACGCCAGCCAGCCCCAACCAAAAACCCAACCGAAACGAATTGGAACGAGCTGGAGCTGGGCTGGCTTTCGGGAGAAACAAACAAGCCGGGCAAAGAATGATCTAATTTAGCGTTGAGTTGACCTCGGCGTTTCGATTTCCTTCGCTGGACGCCTGTGGTCGGTGGTACGACTTCTGCATTTTTCGAAGAAAGTATGACTAAACCGACACTGCTTGGAGCTGACAATAAACGTTGGCGGGGGCGAGGGACCAAAATTGCCGTATTGTAAATCCCGGTTCTGTGCGGATCCTGCAGCCCGGCGCGGATTGACGGGATCGTAAAACGATCACGGTTACGATTCGCGCAACATTTTGCGTACATATTGAGCGCCCAAACCAAAACCGGGCAAGAAAGTGTATTCAAAATATCCAATTTCGGCTAATGACCACCGGATTGAAGGCTATAAACTGATTGCCCTCCGCCGTCCGCCCCAGCGCACGATAACCGGGCTGGGCACCCTGGCTGGGCTGGGTGGGACGATGGGTTTGCTCGTGTTTTACAACCATCAAGCGGCCGGGGGCAGGAGGATGATGCCGATAAATCACAAACGGGATGCATACCGGACACCTACTGGCCAGTCGGCGTTGGAGGCAGCTGTTTTTATTACCTCCCGCCGGTGAGCGGGTGGAAATTTCTCTCTGTAATTGGTAGCGTCATGACATAACCGTGCCCGAATAATGTGTCGGTGCATTGGCTGTTTTAATAAATATCATCAAGCGATACGATGCGCCTCTCCTTACATTGTACCGCATCGCACCAGCCACAGCGCGAAGAAGTTGTCAATAAAAAAAAACCTCCTGTACAGGAGGCGTTTTTTTGCGCTGTCTGTGTTCATCCGCATGATTATGATGGCGGGTGGGTTGTAATCGTGATGAGCGGAGCACGCTGATGGACTTGCTCTTTCGGGTGGATTGCTGAGCGATTTTTTGTTGGCTTGCATGAATGCAGGTGATTGTGTTGTCATTTACCAAAAAAAAAACCCCTCCACGACCGGTAGGGCATTGATTGATGTGAGTAAGCCATTAGTGTGCAGCAGGTTCTCGCTTTGCGTAACAAAATGTACGAGCACCGAAGGGCCGAAGCAGGGAAATCAGCTGAGAAAACGTCCGTCAAGTTGGTGATGAAAGCGGTGTGCGAGGCAACCTTGTTTTCCCCTGGCGGCGGTCACTTTAAACAGCAATCAAAATTCTGTGAAACAACCAGGCCGCAGAGTGTATAAATATTTATTTTCAAAGCAAGTGCGTTCGCGGGCACACCCAAACTCAAAAGTGACTTTGGTTTTCTACTAATTGCTCTCGGTCACACAACAGCAAGAGAGTGAAGAAATGAAAAAAAAACTCGACAACTCTCACGAGCTTCCGGTTTTCCGTGATCGGTCCGTCGGTCCGGGTCTCTGTCAGTGCGTGTCTAAATGAATTCAAATACGACCATTCCGGTGATAAGTACAAATATTTACAAATCCAAAGCGCAAGCGCTCCAGTCTTCTAATGCAAGCCGGCTTACCTCGCAGCAACAAGTCGCACCATGTATCATTTTCGCTCGCTTCACGGGCCTTGGGAAGCGGGGCCGGTGGCACGAAGAGTGAGGCGAAAATTGAATTAACTAAACCCCCTAAAACGATCATCAGGTGGAATTAAAATTTCCAACAAATGAAACGCCGGGCGCGGCTTTGAATACAATAGCGTGAAAAATGTTTTCCATTTTTTGTTTCGTGGCTTGTTTTTCTTTTTTTTAGTAAGCTTTTCTTCTCGCTACGGTGCGGTTAGGTTTCGGGTCAAGCTGACGAGTTCTTTCTCTTTCCCTCTCTCTATCTCTATCTCGCTCTCAACCGGGCCGGTGAGAAGGATGGAATTAATCATTTTGTCGATTTTTCACTTAGTGCAATTACCGAACCAGCAAAGCCACCGAGGATGGTGGAAAGGAAAGGTGGTGAAGGAAAATCACCCGTATTTCCGCTCGTTTCGGTAAGTGTGAACAAATAATGAAGCAGGCCAAAAATGCGTTTTGTTTTGTGAGCCATGTTTGATTGTGCCTGAACGCTCGACCGGTGTACAAGTGTTTTTCGGCCGTTTTTGCGTGTTTAACTAGCTACCGAATGCGGAAAGCATGTCGATAAACGCGAAACAGAGTGTTTTGTGAAACACCCGCTTTAAAGCGAAGATGGTCGTCAAGCGTCCATAGTATAAAAAATCCTTTGAATAACATCTCGATTAGCAGCCGGATGGTATCGCTGGATACCTTTTTCTTCACATTCGCCGTTAGCTCCCGGAAAGGTCTTTCATCTAGCAATCGAAGCAGGCGCGCATCCTTCTGCCGTTTCGTTTATCTGTCAACCGTATCGCCTGAGCTGCCTGGGCAAAAGATGCGAAATAGTTTCTTCCCCTTGCGTCGACAACGACAGGGGTCAAAACCGAACCGGCAGCATCCTTCCGTTCCGGACGTTTTCGATGCGTTTCGATTCGACCGGGCGCGCCGAAGCATTAATCATTGATCTGCAGTCATGCTGTTGCTTCGCCTGTCTGCCAGCTGCCTTCCCATCTGGGTCTTCTTCCGTGTTCCAACCGTGGAACGGCGTCGCTTGATTATATTTTTAGCGTTGGTGGGTAGAAGCACCGTGTCTGTCTATAGGGAAATTGTGAAACAGCGATCGAAGAAATCGAAAACGAGCAAGAATGCGGACTAGGGGCTGACGATTCGCCTTAGGATGCGCAATCGGTTAATCATCCTGCCACGGAGTTCGTTCGGACGGAGGCGGAAAACGCATTCTGGCAGCCATTAACGTTGTCGCATTTTCGATAAACGGTGACTTCCGGGGGTACAGTTAGGTTTGTTTTCGTCTCTTTCTCCTTTTCTCCACATATCGTTAAGGGTTCGTCGCTTACATACTGTCGAGTGTTTTGTCTGCTTCGCAAACACTGATGAATCATTACACCATTAGCAGACGGAGGTTTCATCAGATTCATCTCCAAGAAATATATTACCCATGGTCAAGTGGTGAGGTTATGCTGGTTAGCATAAACATATTTCAGCAGCGATTTTGATGCAGCGTCTCTCTGCTGTTTGCATACACACAACTTTCTCCCGCGGCACAAAACAATCTCGGATCGTCACGAAAATGCGAAAGAAAATTAGAAGTTCCGCCCGCACTGGCACGTTTCGTGCCCATTTGCTTCTACTCGCCGCTGATGAAGCCTTCATGATTTCTTATTGTTCTCGGGTTTTCAGTTCGCCGGTCTGTCACTTCGCTAATAGGGCTGTCACTAGATCAAATAAAATTATGGAGAAAATGACAGAAACTCACGAGAAACAAGCAAGACGCCTGGGTCGGCGCGCTTCGAAAGCAACCGCGCTGGCAGCATTTCGTGGGTGGATCGTTATCTGTGCGGAGGAAAATCCACAGACACACAAAAAGGCGCGATCGAGATGAAGAATCTGATCAGCAATGAGGCCATTTTCCGGGCCCGGCTGAATGGAACTTTCAATGCGGAAATAGACACTAATTCCTAACGATGCCAATGTTGATAATGATAATGATAATAATAAAAAAAAATATCAGCAACAATGGTCTTCGTGCCGTGCTTTTGATGATGATGGTGCGATCCGCGGTAAGATTGGGAGCTCTGGATATTGAGCTTTTGCGGCGCAGACGTGACATTATACTCGTGTCTTAGTGCGGCTCTGTGTGAATGTTTTTTTTTTTATTTCGGCCGGACATTCCCAGTAGCCGATAGTGGGGTGGAAGATTTTCGTGATCGGAAGAAGGTTTCTCTCTGTGGAAAAATTGTGTTTGTAATTTTGTACCTTACCTGATCGACGACCTGAGTGACAGATAAACTAGTAGTTGAAAGATTGTTTTCGTTCCCTGTAGGCTATGCCGTGCAGTGTGCGAACAGCTCGGAGTACAAGACGGAGGCGCGCCTCCAAGTGTGAGAGGAAAATGAAACATTCAAGCAAGAAAACTGTCGAACAAAAGCGTCAGTACTAGTGCCATGAAAGTGAACACAGAAGACCGCCGCAAGTGATTAATAAACATGGAAAATTAATTAGCGCAAAAAAGCGTTTAATTGAATAACAAAGCACCGATGTTCCACCCGCGAAGCGAAAGGTGTTGCTGTACCAGATTTTCTGCGGCCTTTTCGCATGCCCGTAAACAGGCTTGTTGGACAATGAAATTAGCTCCCGAAAACCGAATTGAGTTGTACTTGCACCTGCACCTGGTGCGCAGCGAACATTTCACACGCGAGCGTTTGAAATTCCGGCCACCATAATGGGAGGTAATTTATCGACTCAATTCTTAAATGGAATTAATTTGTAATCTCGTTCATTGTGTGAGTGTGTTTTTTGTTTTTAATTTGTTACCAAATTCAAATATATTGGACCACGCGATTAATTTGTTCTGCTTGCAGAATGCTGCAGTGGCTGAGAAATTACTAATGGGATGTTTTACGAACGTTCCTCATTGCAGCGTAAATTTTCCTCCTGCCCTTCGCACTTGCGCCATCACACGCACCTCAATCATATAGTTCGTGTGTGTGTGTGTGTGAGCGATGAGCATTGCTATTAAAAATTCCACTCGGCTGCTTGGGAAATAAAGTGTGATCGCACTTCCAGCTGGCATGAAAAATAACGCGGTTCCAACTCACGCCGAGCCCCGCCGCTCCATTAGCTTTCATTTTTCATCCAGTTTAGATGCATTTGGAGTAATAATTTTAGCAGTTTCCGACACTTTGGAACCGTTTTTGGACGACCGTATGACGTAGGTTCGGTGTTTTGGTACGACGCGAAAAGCGAACCCAAACATAATTAAAGAATAAATGGCCAAGATGGCGAGCGCATTTCGCTAGCCCATTCCCGCCATGCTCAGATCAGGTTAAAGCACTTTGATTTCGAAAATCCGAAAAATAAATCAAAACACATTCCATTAAAAAGGCTGAATACGGTTCATTCCTCACCACCCTTCCCTCGCTGTCCCTCTTCCTCGGAAACGGAGCCGGGCGAAGGGATGATGGGTTGCATCCACACCTGAAGCAGGTCAAGCGGAGGAGGAGCCTCCTGAAACACGGGGTGCTCTCGTTTTGGGTTGTCATCGTTGGTGGTAACATTTATTTGTAAGATTGCGGTTTTTCGGAGAATTCGTTTATCATTGCATACGGCCGCGGACGGCGAGCAGCGCTGCGGTCGGTCGCGCTGTTGCTCGTGCAGCATTTCCCGGGCATGCAGTAAATACAAATAAATCCTTCATGCTGGATGTAGCTGGTGTCACCGGTGGTATCCGAAAGCAAAACGATCCGTTGGTCGTGTCCCCCGAGAAGGTGCTGAGTGTCAAATGACATTGTCCGTAACGGGGGTTCTTATCATAAACAGGTTCCAGCCGGTTCAGCGAGCGCATCCACGGGGAATGGGAAGAAACAAGAGCAAACGAGCAAGGCTGCTGATGTGTGCAGTCGGCTGCAAGCAATCGGAACGCATTTTTGCATAAAACAACCGTGCATAATTTTAGGAGTGTTTCGGTGTGAATCGAGCGTAAACACTTTTAGGAAGAAAAATAATTAACAAGAGCGTTTCTGCTTCAGAAGGAAATTGCACGTCAACGGCATGTTGTATCGTTTATTAATTGATTGATTTCTTTCGGTGCTAAGCTAGAGAGAACACCATATTCACGGAAGTGATTTCTACAAACGCTAGCTCGGCATAGATCACATTTCAAAGCGATCGCTAAGCGATAATAGCTGAAGATACCGACAATGCCACCGGCAGGACTGTACGCGGTACCGTCTAAGCATGGCCACGGCTCACACACACACACACACACACACACACACACACACGAACGGTATGGTACGATGAAAAATGATCCTCCGGCGCACATTAACTTTCAATTACCGAGCGCAAGAGTAGCGCAAGTCTTCGGACGGACGCTCGGTAGTGCGTAGTTACAGTTCAATAAGCGATGCATGTCTGGTGGCACGGATGCACCTGCACCACCGACACCTTCCGGGAACGAGGGAGAGGCGAAGAGTAAAGACGTATAGCAAAAAAGGAGGGGAGGGGGACATGGGTACTTGTTTCTAGAAATTGAATTACCGCCCATCCCGGTCGGTTCTCCCGTTCGCTGGCTTTCGGGTGGATGATGAGCATCCATTACCACCCTCGGCCCGAAAGCCGATGCTTTTCCTTGCAGGCATGCATCCTCCCGTACATGTGTGCACAACACAAACGAGCTGGCTCGCGTCGTGCCCAATCAGTTACAGCCAACTGACGGTTGAACGTCATTAATCTTTCCTGCCTCCTAACGAACTGAAGCGAAGAGGGTGGCTGGCTGCTGCTGCTGCTGCTGCTTGCCCCGCTTCGGACGCGTAGAAGAAGCCACACGATCCGAAATGCACCGGAAAATCACTCACGTCACGAATAGGTTGATTGAATTATTGTATAATTCCCAACTCTTTAGGAGCTTTCCCCCTCTCCCTCTCTATCTCTATCGCGGAATTTTTCACTCCCTCTCGTTCACTGGGGTAATGTGAGCAATTTGACGACAATAGAACAATGTGTTCCCGTGAGTATAGACATTTGACCGATTAGTTTCTTAAGTTGCAATGGCAATTCAGCATACTTCTTGTATGGATTTGGTTCTTTTTCAGCGACAATGTCCTTTTGCGAACATCTCAACCCAAAGTTTTTGGAGTGTTTTAAAAAGTAGTTGAAGTAGTGTTTTAGAAAGTAGCTCTGGTATTCATTACATGGCTTGTAAAAAAGAATAAATTCAAAAATCTTCATACCAAACGTAGCATTTATTCATATAGACTCAATTTATGATGTCAATGATTGCTACGAATGTTTTTTTTTATAGATTTTTAACAAAATGAAACAAAAAACAAGCTTCCAAACACAGTTTAAATATTAATCCAATATTGATTAACTGCAAATGATTCGAATCGAGGATAGATATCGAATAGCCTACTATAAGCGAATGACAATTTAAACGATTCGTAAGCAAACGTGCAATTAAAAGGGTGACAAACTGTGCCAATTGGCGGCCAACACGTTACCGAGAGAAAGAGGCTCGTTGATCTCAATTAACCTTTCATCGATGTGGGAGATTATTTCTAGCCCCAGCCGTTAGGCTTCGCTCGCCTTGTTCAAACGAATGCGGCCAGTGTTTCCACTTGCACGCCCTGCTCGTGCCGGTTTACAATCTTTCGTCCCGATCCGAGTGCCAGGGAAACTGAAACTGAAGAAGGACTAGAATTAACCAATAACATTACGACTAATGACGATGGTCGTGCGACCGCGACGGTGACGGCGACGGCTAAGTAGCCGCTTTTTATGCCCAATCGAATTAGCCGCCATTGAATCGAACCGAGCCGCCGACGAAATGATTGATACGGCGATGATAAATGCAACCATTGACCGGAGCACGCGGGGTTGCGACTGATCCTGCCAGATGGCTGATGAAATCTAAGACCCCCTGTTAATGACAGTGATTATGCTTGTTTGCTGAAGCCATCATCTTCCCACCGGTTCCAGCGGTGGAATGCATCTACTCGTGTGTCTCATGTGCATCCAGCCCAGTCACCGTGGTGACGATGGGTGGTGCAATAATTGCAGTCGAGTTTCGTCGGGCGATAACGAGCTACCGAGCAGACCGTTTGTAGGACGGTCGAAATAAAAAAAAAACCAACAAACAAATCGCGATCAACGTAGAACACGCTGCCCGCGACGGAAGGCATTTGTGAGTATCACGCTTTTCCATTGGAAATTGAATAATCTTCACGCTGATGGCAACCGTTTATGCAGCGTCATTGAAACTGCAGCCCTCATCAGCCATACGCTCGTAAACGGTAGAATACAATAAACATTTAAAAATACTACACACCAGAACGACATGGAAACGATACTAGCTCAACAAATCCCCGACATCATCATCATCATCCATATTTCATCAGCGACAAATTGCATCGTTATGTTTGCTGCGTCGTCCGGTTCGTTTCTGTGTGTGTGTGTTTGTGTTGTAATTGTGTTTCGTTTTGGTGGAAACTAATTTTTCATGAGCCATCAAACGCGGAACAATAAAAACCAAAAAATGAACACCTAAATGCTGCCAACCGGTCACTAGCAGTACGAAACGTTCCTGGTTCCCGGCTGACTGGTTGGCTGACTGGCTGGCTGATTTGGTTTACTAATTGCATTTCGTGGCCTGCTGCTGCACTGGTCAGCTGCTGCAGCACCGGTGGATTTTACGATCCACCAAAAGCACCCAGGATTGCCCCATGCACCGGGGAGGGGGAGTAATACGGATACTCGTCCACGCGCAACACGTCCCCGCTAATGGTCTGCGGTCGCCGTGACGGCCCGATGGTCTGCAAAAATGGGTCGAATTTAGTTCACAGTCGCAGTTTTAGAGCGTTCCTTTTTATTGCCATTTGGTCGGACGGTCGGTCGGACAAGACAATATGGCATCCGGCAGTGGAACGATGCAGTGGAAGGCGCTTGGATGGAGAATTGCATAGCGCAGTCGGTGACCAATAAATCACACACCTCTTCCTGACGGTGTCTGTGTGTGTGTGTGTTTGTGTGTGTATTTTTAGTGTTTTTGTTTCCAATGTTTCGCCCGCGGATCGTTTCGGATCACGGGTGTGCTGGTAAGCGCCACCGGCTCACGGAGGTGGAGCAGGTCGCGCCTTCATCGCCACCATTTGTCATACCGCTGAGCGGGCCGCTAGAAGGAAAAGGGACCGACAAATCTGAAAACGCCAAGGGAGCAGGCAAAATATGTGTTCCCTTTTGTCGCGTGTGTTTCGAGCCTTTGATCGCTTCTTGTGTGCCGATCGGTTTGAAGGGATGTTTGAAAAAAGGGCGGAAATGTGACATTTTAAATTAATT
>JXXA01017561.1:0-10526 GCA_000956255.1 Anopheles punctulatus
ATGCTCGGTGTGGATGCGATCGGGATGTCGACCGTGCACGAGATCATTACCGCCCGCCATTGCGGCATGACCTGCTTCGCGTTCAGTCTCATCACCAACATGTGCACGATGGGCTACGACGAGGAGGAGGAACACTGTCACGAGACGTTCGTGGACGTTGGCCGACAGCTGGAGCAGCGCATCTGCGATCTAGTCACCCGTGTCGTCGCTACGATCCAAGCGGCGTCCAAAGTCCAGAAAGACTAGAGCCCAACGTCAGACCACCCGCACAACACACAATCTAACACTAACAACAACAAATAAAAAAGGAAAAGCGATAATAAAACCATACGAAACGTAGAACCATTTTCATTTAACTACCATCGTTTGTTGTTTATTGTTGTTGTTTTTTGTTTACCTTCCTTCATGGGCTTTATGTTTATGAATTTAGTGTTTGCGCGCTCGTCCACGTACTTGCCGTGTTCTTCAGCGTGTTACTCCAATTAATTTACGTTCGTTTACAACATTTCAGTATCATTCGTTCCGCTTCGATTGCTGTCAAGTGTGCCTTTTTTTGGTGACTTAAACAGCGTAATACTTGTTAGTGCGCAAGGATTTTGCAAGAACTGTACCGCCTTTTCGCCCCTATCGCCAGTATATTCGTTTATTATTAGTTTCGATTTTAGTATGCGTAAGTGCCGGTGTGTATACATGCAATCATTGATCGTTTCTAATTCACGCCTTTAGCGCACCGGGGACGAGGAAGAAGTAGTTTGCATCGGTGAGCGATCGGTGTGAAAGATTTGAGTCTCTAAATACGGTCGGTCTGTTTGTCGGAAAATTGATTGAGCATCCGTTATTGTAGCGAGTTCCAAACTAATCCGCTTGAAGGAAGGTTCGAGGATCCGCTATGACCGGGATGGGAACTTCTTCTATCTTGTCCCGTAAACGATAACTTTACGTTGTATGCTTCCTTCCGCAGTGTTCTTTGCTCGGGATGATAATTTCAATAGGTCTTCCTAGAGAGTAGTTACGGTAGAAGAGAGGTAATAAAATGGGATAAAAGTGTGTGTATGTTTTTTTTTTTGGTTTTGTTTTCGTGTTAATAAACCTCCACCATTCCTGCATTCGCTCAGTTTGACATTTCCGAACGGGGGTTTCCCTAAATTCACTTAATACCAAAAATGAGCATTTGTTGTAGATATTGGTTCCGGGTTTTCAATCGAACATTCCGTGTTTCCGTGCTCTCACGACCACCGACAACACAAACGGGAAGCGCCTATCGTTCCTACACACTATGTGAGTTGCTGCAAATGGAGTAAAATTTGCTCAAAAGGTGAATACAAAAATTGGACATCGGTTTTGTGTGTGTGTGTGTGTGTGTGTTATGTGTGTGATCTTTATCTCCTTCGCATCGGTTTTACATCTAGTAGCTGTATGGTTCGTACCTGGATTCAATTGTAGTTGCTATCCCTGTCTTCCACCTGAACGTGCGTGTGCCTTTGAGTAGATTGTGTTGATCGTTTGTTGTGAAGTTTCGTTTACCCTTGTTTTACAATTTTGGCGGTGGATTTATACATCTAGTTTCGGAACGTTTCAGAGACTTTTTTTTTAAACTGTGGTTTACACTAACAGCGATCTTTTCAGTTACTAGAACCTCCAGCGATCGTCTCACTATCGGAGAAGTGAATCATATCGATGTGCCTGTTTTTGCATGCCGACATGTAACAGTGCGGCTGTAAGCCTGCTTGGAATCGAGCTTGAGATGACACAAGTCAAACAAACTCATTACGTGTCATTCTAGTAGCGGAAAACGCAAAACTACCCCTCCAAAGTATAAGCTTGCGTGCCGCAAATTATGCTAAGGCCAATCGAGCCGCCTCTTCTGTGCGTGTGTGTGTGTAGTATAAAAATGCGAATAACCAATCTTTCCGCTTCACCAGCAGCTGATTATTTTCTAAACATCGTCTCACCGACGTTCGACAGGCGTGTAGGTCAAGCCGCGACGCCCAGACGGCACGTCCCGTTTCCCGAGAAATGTGAGGCTTTTGGGGACGTAATCGAACCGCAAAACTTCCCGACATAGGGAAAAGAGACAATAAAACAAAAAAAAAACAAACATTATAAACATCTGCTCGCAGTGCTTTACATGTCGAAAGGTTAATGTTGCCGTGTTTGACGCGATTCGATAGGACGAGCCCAACGGCGTCGGGAATGGCAATTTATTTCGACTTATGTTCAATATTCATATGGGTACTATCAGCTCGTAAAACTGTGGCGCAACAAGCCTCTCGCAACAGCGATGACGTAACGAAATATGCGGTGCCTTTTTACTACTGTGAAACGAAATTATAACATAATTTTAAAATATTAATACAATAGACGAAAGAAAGTAAACAGCATCAACAACGATAATCAACAAAAGAAACAGAACGGCAAAATAATTTGAAACAGAAAAAAAAAACGAAAACGGACGACTTAACTTCACTTGTCACTGTTTTATTGTGTGCACCTGTCACGTTTCTTCCTTCTTGCAACGCTCTCTAAATCGCTTTTTCGCGTTATCCATCACTTACTTTTACATTGGCGCGATTGACGCGAATTAAAAATACGGTTTCACTAATACAAATAATGTATACGTTTCCAGTTCCGCCTATTCTACGTGTCTGTTACAACGATATCTATATGTTAGGTGCCCGATTTCTTCTCGAGGCATACGGAGGAAGTGGGATACTGACAGTGGGTGGTGGTAGAATAAGTGGTAAATTTCGTAATGCAACTCTTTTTCCGTTTAGGCTGCCACAATCGCCTCTGCCCAGTGTTGGTTTATACATCTGCTTGTCGAACTTGCGTCTCTGCTTCGCTCTGCCTCTCATGGCGCGTGAGTTATTCTCGAATAAGTTATTATTTGTAATTCACAAATATTACCCTCGCTCTCTCCCTCCCAACACAGTAAGCTAAACAGTGCACTTTCATTCTGCTTTACAGCAGCAACTGCTGTGTGTTACTTTAAAGATATTTTTGATCATAGCTACGATGAATGTTTCTTTTGTTCTTCCTCCTGCGATCATGCTTTTGAGCAGAATGTGTTTTTACCCCTGTCAGTACGATATAGAGACACTTTTCAGCAGCCCTACACATTCTACATCCAAACAGCTCACCAGTTTCAAAAATTAAATAAATAAATTATAAACAACACACGAGAAACACGAAAGCAAACTGTTGGTATTGTAATTACACAATCAAACTTAAATAATTTTTTTTTGTATAAAAATGCACATATTATAAACGCTAGAAGAAAAATGAAAACAAAACTTAGGAAAAGAAAACGCACCTAGTGCATATCATAATACACACGCATGCACGCACACAAACACGCAGGGTGTTGGTGATCGAAGCGAAGAACGCATTCAGAGTGAACAATTCCTCTTTCTAACGTTTCTTCTCGCTTGCTCTTGCTTTTGGCGCAATATTCACATAAACTAAACGCTGCTAGCTGCTTAAAGTTAACTAAATACATGAAATACAACCTGCTTTCGATCGGGTTTTTTTTTGTCAGTACACAACAAAACCGAACGAATTCGAACCATTTCTGTATAAAACCTACTGCAAATTTGCTTTCTTTGTAATTTGTCCATTAATTACTCGTCACACACACGCACACACGGATCCAAACATTCAAAAAAGCACACGTTTTCCTACATTAAGTCTAGAACTTGATTTCGGGTTTAACTGTGTCTTTTGCCCCCACCCTTCCCTGCTCCTCTGGTTTCTACGATTTTATACGTTCGTTAATTTGGCAAACTGTTTTGCGTGTTCGAATTTATAAGACGGTCGCTCGCTGAATGCAACACACCGCTCTACTTCTGATACCGTTTTTTCTGCTCCTTCTCGGCCTTCTTTTCCGCCTTCTTGAACAGCTTTTCCCGCTCGCGCCGTTCCTTCTCGTTCTGTTTCCGTTCCTTCTCGTTCAGCCGCCGGAGCTCCTTGATGTTGCGCTTCAACAGCTTCTTGTCGTCACCCCCGACGTTCAGGATCTTGAAGTCGGGCTTATCGAGCTGCAGCAGTGCACCGCCCTCGACCGAGTGCTGCATGAACGCGGGGATGTGATGATCGAGCCCGATGCCAAGCAGCCATTGGCACACCTGAGAGAAAAATTTTAATATTAATTAATGTGCCCTATTCGGTGTTCAGCCGGCATCGCCATTACCTGCTCGTTGGACCACTCTTCCACGGGGCCATTCTTCCACTGGTGCGTGTCACGGATCCGATCACTCGAGAAGCTGGACGTGGAGCCGGACAGGTCGAGCGTGCGGCTCGGTGAGTAGGCACCCGGGGACGTCGAGCCGCTCGACACACTGGAAGGTGACGGGGGGCCTTGCGAACCGGCCGTCGTGCCGGCACCACTCGTCGACTGTCCCTGCTGCTGCGGTTGCTGCTGCCATGGACCGTTTCCGCCTGGAGGAGATAAATTTTGTGGAAGTATGTTTTTCACTGCGGACGAAACGTGGAGAGAGAGAGAAAGAGAAAAAGCCGAAAAGAAAAAAAGAAAAAAACCAAAAGAATCTACAGTTATCTTTTGGCTTTTGACTACGCGTAACATACAGACGGCACACACACACGGAATCAGGTTGTTTAAGGGAACGAAAGAAAGGACAATCCTAAAACGTTTTTTTTTTCAAATAGAAGATTTACTAATTTGAAAATATCATTTGGGAAAACCATTGGTTTCATGTAGATGTAGATTTTTACACAAATTATTTTTTATACCAGAAATATTATTGAAATTTTCAAACATAGTGGCTAAACATTATTACCGACTTCCATTTGAATTACAAAATTTACGTTTCTTGAGCAAAACTAATAGAATGCATACATCTAGGCATAACGTAAGCACAGTCCTGAGCTCAGATGACGAGAGAAATGAAACAGTTCAACCACCATGTTTGAATATTTGCATTGAAACAAAATTTCCAGATGATTGAGTATTTAAGCCAACACTTTCCGTAAATCATTACAGGAAAATAATACATAACCACACATTGATCCATCTGGAAAAAAAACAACAACAAACTAGCTCGCATGCATATCTTGCATCATACACACATACATGAACACAGACCAACAGAATCCAGCAGGAAATGTTATAATACAGAGAAGCAAGACATTATTACAGGCGATGTGTCCTACCGATTGCATACGTTTAAGCGGTATTTGGACTTATCGACCTAAACATATGCAGTCAACACGATCAAACCTTTCGCTGATGCTTACTTTGTCCAGTATTAAATAACGATTTCCGACTGGAAAGATAGCAGGAGAGCCCAGCCTACACACTCTCACGCATGTGGATGCATTCGGTATTTACCTTTCGGTTGTGCTTCGTTGACAGCCTTCTTGATTTCCACCAGCAAGTTTTGCGACAACGATGCCGCCGGACTAATGTGGCGCTGTTGCTGTTGCAGTTGCTGCTGGTTGATCTCGGAATAGTCGTCGCTCGAGTCACGGGACGATCCATCGTCGATCATACCGCCACCGGAACCACGGCGGCCTTCTCGTTCCGCCAGTCGCTCCTTCAGCTGCTCCGCTAGCAGCGGTGGTGTGATGCCTTTCAGACCCTTCGGCCGCCGGCTCGGATACATCCAGCTGTCGCTTGACAGCCCGCTGTCCTTCAATTTGTCCGTCGACGATCCGAGATCGCTGTCGTACGAGGAGGCGTTTAGGTCGGAGCCGTAGCTCGAGTTTAGCTTCCCGTTGTCCGAACCGACCGCCGCACGGTAGATGTTCGGGATCGTCGTATGCTGCTGCTGACCGTCGGCAGCACCGGCGACCGTGTGACCCGCGGAGCCGCGCTCTTTGTTTACCTGCGCGTACACGGGCGGTCCGGAGTCTTCCCCTTTCAGTGTGGCCACCTTACGAATCTGGGGCGTACTGTACAGCCCACTGTACTCGTGCGATCCACCCGTCCCGGTTTGACCACCTTCGTCGTCACTTTCGTCCAGGGCGCAGTCCGAGCCACTGTTGCTGTGGCTACGTTTCCCTGGGAGATTGCGCTTCGCTAGACCACCGCGGGCGACCAGATCACTCTTGCCCTTGTTGAGCGAGTTATCGAGCAGTTCGTGCTGGGGGACGGCCACGTCGAGATCATCGTCTTTGGTGGTCGTTGGCACCTTCCGCTCGACTGTTGCCGTTTTGCCGTCCTCTCCTTCGCCGTCCGGTGAGAGATCGCTGAACTCGGTGTCGGAGAGATCGGTTTCCAGCTTCTGGAAGACGGGCTTCGGTGGCTGCCGGCGGGACATCTGAGGGGTTAGCTTCAGACTCGCACTGTCGTAGGGCAGTATAACCGGGAACCCGGCTTTGCGCTGCGTTTCCTGTAGCTCCTGCTCGAGGCTGATCACGCGGTCCTTTAGCTTCTTCACCAGCGCATTATACTCAGTGTCCTTTTCCTGCAGATGCTGTAGATAATACTCCTGGAACTGGATCTGTAACGTTGAAGGCGTAAGCCTCATTAGTATCACAAAATAGTAATCTTTAAGATTCTCTCTTTCTCTCTCTCTATCTTACCATATCTCGCTCACGGTGCTGATAGTCGCGCAATATCTTCTTTACGCGGCTGTACTTCTTTTCCAGCACCAGATACTGCGCCTGCGACTGCTGCAGCATGTTCTGATAGTTGTTGGCTTCCTTCTTAATGTTCGCCAACTCCCGTTCCGTCTGCTTAACGCGCTCATTTAACAGCTCTGCTTCATTACAGGTCTGCTGGTATTTAATGAGCTAGTAGATGGAGTACGGAAGCGAAAACAAAAAGGTGTTCCAGAATATCCAAGGGGTTCAAGGAAGGAGGAGAGCATCGGAAAAGAAAACATTAGTATTTGTCCCATACACACTTTTCTGTACAAGTTTATTATACACTCCTCTCCGAAGGCGAGCCCCTTCTAATGCAGTGTGAAGTAAAGTTTGCTCGAGATCATTATAAACCAGCACGCGCGCGAGTGTGTGTGTGGTATTAGCAAGCTTTTGCTTTTTGCTGTGTAAAAATTATCTATGTTTGCTTCTGATATTAATTTAAGTACGGTTACTTGACACCGAAGGTGATTAGATATTTAATTTAAAAAAAATGCATTTTGCCAATTTGCGATACACAAAGTGCGTGTTAGTGTGGAGAGTTTTGGTGAGAAAAAGGAAGTTTGGCTTGGTTTGAAAGATGCGGATGATCGATGGTTAGGGTGTTTGAGACGTAAACAGGTAAACAATTAGGTCCCGAATGGACATTTTGCAGCTAAAACGCACAGCGAACTCATCACGGATAGTTGGCTTCACATGGCTTCACACACACACAAACGTAAGTAGATCACCCGGCACACATACAAACACGCACACTCGCCACACATATACACTTTGCCTTTTAGTTTTCTCCTTCTTCCAGGCGTAAGTAGAAATAAGTAATTAACTAAATCACCGCAGCCCGCCCCTGTTATTGTAATAACGAAAGTCAAACCAAAACTAAAAATACAACATAAAATTAATGGACTAACTTACCTGTTGCTTCAGGTTCAGAATGTCGCCCTCATGCAGTGCAATGGTTTTAAGGTTCTGGACGTATTATACGGTTCGTTTCGAGTGAGTAATATTTGCAAATCCATTTTCGTGTTTTGATGCGAAAAATTGCGAGTGTGTGTTTTTTTTTGTTTTTTGGGAGAGTGTTTAAGTTTCGTGATAATTTTAACGGCGGCGTGGGTGTAGAATTGAATACAATTTCGACATCGAGAGGTAAAGAACATTGTACAGTTAGAGACAAAAAAACGCGATTGCGATGATGTGTTTGAGCGAGTGTCGTGTTGGTTTTGATTTTACGATATAAAATTTTAATCGAACGTTTCATGGGCAAGGAGATTTTCATACGAGCGAAGGGGGGAGGGTGTGGTTGGTTGAGTTGGTTGGCAGTGACAAAGATACAGATGCATTCGTGTGGCGGATTGGAAAGAAAGAAAAGAAATTGGGAAAATATTCCAATAAACAAATGTGTTGGTTTTTTAAGTTTTTGCTCGACTAGCGAAAGGGGTAACAAAACTTAAGATGTAGATGTAGACTAAAATTATGTTGTACAACATCGATGGGAATTCAGATTTTATGAAGTTTCACCGATATCAGCTCTATCTACAATTATCTACCGAGATTTTACTGTTGCATAACTAATGCTTTTCGATTGATTCGCAAGACAACAGACTACGAAATTAGAAACAAAACAAAACTCTCAGAGGAAAGCCTCAGTGGCCGCTGTGTGCAGACGCGTGAAGTGGCAGGGGTGCTAAAGATTAACTAGATAGCATGCACTTTCATATACGCTTCGTATTCTCTTCGCAGCCAGAAAGGCACATGCAATCAATCTTACCGTCTCAATGGAAAGAGTATAAAGCATTATGTACACAACTCTTATTGAGGTTTTAGAGAGCATCCGGTACGCACTCCGATCTCCGCGTTCCTTGGGAGGTTTCGGTCCAGATTATGCTTATGCTTCGTTCATATATTTTTAATAAAGCATACCCATATCGCAAACGAAAACCTACTCAAAGTGGCACACAAAGAAGCCAGAAAGCAACGAAAACAAAAATCAAACAACAGCAGTAAAACGGTAGGCTAAGCAGGTAAAGAAGCAAACGCAACAAACATTTATAAAAAAAAAAACAACATGGCACATAAAGTAAATTTCTAAAACACATGTTAAGAAAACGGTGTGACGAATCAAATGCGAAACAGAAACGTGAACATCTGTATCATACGCTTCAAAAAGCACTATTGAACGAAACTTTACCGCTTTATGCTGCGCAGGATAGACACATGGGCCATTCCCAAATATGGTTAGAAGGTATGTGATGTGATGCACAGTAAATATAAAAAAGAACGAAATGGAATAGAACAAACAGTTAAGAGTGAACAAACTGCGAACCACGAGAAACACTAATTGTTCAATTCGATATTCAAACAACGGAGTCGTAAAAGGAAAAAAAATGTATTACTGGTGCTGTTAGTCAAAAAGAAACCACGGGAAGCATTATTGGGAACGAAAAACAAAATCTCAAGCCATAGCCATTCATTTCACTGTGACACCGTGCCTTTACGTACTGGGGAAGGTTGAGTTACTGGTTCAACTAAACATCATGATCCAATTTCGTTTGGTCATATAGAGATATGATATCTGAGCATAGTTCTCATTAAGGAGCACCTGATAACATTATCGTTTTGATCTCTATTAAACTGATCAACACTCAAAGCAATTGTTTCGAAAAGAAAGCTAACGTAAATAACGTACAAACGACAACGAATTCGACGAATTATGGCATGACTGAACGGAACGATACTGATGATAATACCGAATAAGAGAGTGTAAATGAGCAATGAGGATGTAAAACTTGGTTGCATTACGACGAATCACAATTTTCCACACGATCGTTCTTACCTCCTGCAGGATGCGACGCAACGATTCCACGTCACTGCTCCGTGCGGCTTCCGTTTCGAATAACGATTCCGCGGCGTTCGTCGTCGGACTGACGGGACCCTCGGATACGCTCGAATTGGCTGACACCGGTAGCGTACTGTCCTCGGATATTTCCGCGTTTCGCCGGATGTAGTCCTCGAGCTGGCGCTTGACGCGCTCTTCTTTTTCCCGATCCGCTTGCAGGCTCTGGCGGATCAGTTGCGCGACTTCCGAGTTCTCGGGATCGCGCTCGCGCCCAATCTGGAACCGGACCAGACCGGAGGTGTTGCGCAGGACGGAGGCCGCGTACGCTTGCGTAACACCGACTAGACTTTTGCCGTCGACTTCGATGATTTGATCGTTCACCTGGTTGTAGTGTACAGGTCGGAATTAGTGTGAGATTTAATAGCGAGTTTAGTGTCGATAAAACTGATTCAAAGAGGAGACAATAATGGCTAACCATAATACATACCTGAATTCTGCCGTCGCGTGCTGCGGCTCCATTGTCGGTAATAGTTTTGACAAAAATGCCCAACTTCTCCAACCCGGCATCCGCACCGACACCCATTCCTATCAACAAAGTACAACATCACATTAGACAAACGTACGTCTAAGTTACAATACGCACTCTCACTTACCTATGATGCTCAGTCCCAAACCCTCTGGTCCCTTCATCAGTTCCACCGGGAAGACGTCCATCTTTTCCACTCGCTTCTCCAGTTCGTACTCGGCAGATGCTGCCACCGGATCGACGTCCTCGTTTCGCCGATCGTAATCGTTCACCGAGAAGGTCGAAAACACCTGCATCGGTTTGGTGCTGAACTTGACCTTCGTGTTCTTCTTCACGTACCCGCGCACATCGTCATCGTCCAGTTCGCGGTCGGCTTCGATCAAACCGGGCACCTCCATCCAAAAGTTGCCGTCCTCGAAGAAATGCACCCCGTCCGGATTGACGTACACCTCCTTGCAGCGTACGGGCGGATATTCGGGAATGTAAAACCCACCGTTCGAGTTGTTCGATTCATCGTCCGCGGATACGTCCGCCTCGCTGACGGCTTCACCGACGGGAGCC
>JXXA01017577.1:0-11174 GCA_000956255.1 Anopheles punctulatus
TATTCATTTTATTTTGCAGGAATGTAGTCTGTCCCTACCACTAGGACCAGTATTAACTTCTGTAGTTAAATTATTTATATTTTTAAAAGTATTAAGTATTTCAAAGCAAGACGACAAAATAAAAATAATTTTAGAAAAGTGGGAAAGGTTTTTTTTCAAGTCGACATTTAAAATGGCTATCTAACTAACTTTTTGTAAATGTGTACAAATAAAGTTTGTTAATTTTACCAAATTATATGTTCCCAACGCAAGCGATTTAAGCAGGACAATATATATTTATTCGTGAGCGAAAAAGCCTTCTGCATGCTTGCATTTGTCTAGAATAATGATAAAATATACCTCATCTTTTAAGGGAACATAAGAGTACTTGAATTAATGAGTTTAGTAGTGAATCCGCTCTCCAAATAATTTGTAACATTAAAGCCCCTCACCGCAGTGATTTTTCAACCGTGTTCATGTTCAAATAAGTGCACTGAAAACTCATCAATGAAGCCCATTAATTAAATCTTCGTAAAAAATAAAACCTAACATTAAATTACGCTCCGCTCGGTTGACAAGCGTAGAGGGAGTTAAAAGAATCACATATTGATCGATTTGCGTCGCGATAATCGTTTATAATCGCTCATTTAACGCCCATGGGAGTGGATGTTACGGACGGTGGAAAGCAAGTGCAGCGTGGAAAATGGTTTCATTATGCCCAAAACCACGCCGCGTCCCATTGAGCACGGTGGCGCGCGCGATGAGCGTCGGTTAAATACGACAAATTAGATACGGAGCCCACGGAGCGTCACCTTTATTCGCGCCATTTATCACTGCACGCTTCGCGACGGTGGGGGGAAACCCGATTTTCCCGGCTGGATGCGTTCGGAATGTTGGACCGCGGCCAAAAAGCCGCTCGGGTCCGTGATTTGGTGACCCAGTTGGCAGGCGATGACGCAAACAAATGCACTTTCGGGAGGAGCTGGCACCAATGCCGGCTGGAGTGGATTTGTTGGAGCGTACGGTAGTGACAGATTTTAATCCTAACCTTACCACCTGTTAAAAGTCGGGCGTGAGGATCAATCCATTTGCTGGATCCAAATGGAGTTCGGCAAGGAAGGTGACGAGTAAATTTATCTGCCTGGAGTCTTTTACAGTCGCTGGTAAAATTTATTACTACCGTCATCATCATCATCATCATCACCATCATCGCCCTTCATTATCATCATCATCTGTTTTATGTCGAGAGCTTACCGCACTCGTCCTCCGCACACCCCGGAACTAATCTGCCGTAGTACGGTGCTGCGCGATTGTGCAGCGGAGATTAGAAACCGAAAATTATGGTTAATACTTTATGGCGTAATTTAGCGTTTCTGTTGAATTGGGTGAATTATGGGGCGCGTGTGTGTAAGTTTGCAGGAAGTGCTGGAGCATCCCTAGTAGCTTAATTATTGCGAATGAGTTTTAATGGGTCAATAGTTTTCGGGGAAAAGGGAACGAGGGTGTTTACATGGAGGGCGAATGGGTGTATTAAATAAATACTACACGTGTGCAGCTAATTCGTAGTGTACCGGCGGGGGCATGGAACAGATGTTGCACTGAATTCCTGTGTAGGGAAATATATTAAACGTGTGATTTATGCGTTGATAGCTTAAGGAAACTCACACTCATGTTCTGGTGGTTTTTACATTATTTTTTAAATAATTGATTTTACAACAAATACCTGTAAAGATTATTTTTTACCGATTATAATTCTAATAGATAATAAATATATCAAGAAACAGTGAATATTTCTGCCAGGAACAGGGTTTGTTATGCTTTTTTATCGATCTTTTCATACAACTTTATGTGTTTACGTTGCGGAAAGTTTCAAATTTATACGCACAAAGATCGAGTAAAGAATACGTTCCAAGTTTCCCTCATTTCATCGAAGTGAGCTTTGGCGTTGAGAGCACCCGATGAACAAAATGAATTGCCTGCAGTTTGCGGTGGCACATGACGGATAGCTTTGAACTTTTGTTTTGGTGATAAATTGTGGTGTAAAGTTCATCTTTGACCTACATTTGGAGAGTTTTTTTTTGTTTAAAAATTGTTCACTTCATGGTGTTAAGCTATCATGTTAGCCGCGGTATTTTTTAGCAGCATTCGTTCTTTAAGCTTAACATTATTTTTTTATCTTTTGCGTCAATTTTGACTTGCATCAACCTATTCAGCGTAATTCGAAACGCATGCATTTGGTTGGTGATGCAAAATGGTGTTCATTTAAGCAAACGCAGGGCTACAGCTGTTCAATTGACCCTTCATGCGCTCCATGTGATGAAAACCAATAAAGACATTACATCAATATATCGTCATATGCGATGCCAAACGATAAATAAACGATTTGTTTGCGATGCAATGTTGGCGCCGCCACCAAGTCTCCTCTATTAATCGAGCATGACCTTACATCATGCAACAAATACCATAGAATATAAACTACTGACATAGTATTGTGTTATGTTTATATAAATTACCAAAATAATGGTACTAATTAGGCTAACTACTAACAAGCCAAAAGCTACCGTGCCAGAAAAATGGTACCAAAATAAACGAAATACTTCAAACACTCATCGGCACCCTTGGAAGTATCTCACGGGTGCCAGTGGATGGGCGAAAACTCATCTCAACCGCACTATGGTGAGGTGTAGAACCAAATGTGTTCATACTTGTATGGTTTGGATATGCCAGGTGTTGGGACTTGTACATTTAACAAAATTTGAAGCGCCTTTTTTTTCGAAGCTTATTTGGAAAATGCGTTGATACTAATATTTATGTATAACTCATTATTATTTATGACCATGACTATGTAATGACCGTAATGAACGAAACCAATGCAACTGTTTGTATATTAAATGTGCAAAACACAAATATTTTTACTCGAGAATTTGTTTTATTTTAGCGAAAGACAATTTTAAGATTAATTTTTACGAAAAGCTGAAACATTTTTAATCTTGTAATGTTTACGTTACATCACAAAGGTTAAAGTTAATAAATTCACATTTGTAATATAATGTGTGTTTATAAAATTTCATTTACACTTACAAATATGTATCTTTTGTTAATATTTGTCCTTTTAATGTCTAAAGAAACAGTGTAAAAAATTAATACTTTCCTTTTAAAAAAATGCACCCCTTACAAGACAGTACCATGAATACATAAAACTTAAGATGTAAGAAAAGAATAAATCAGATTTGACCATCCCTCGTCCGATCGTGCTTCTTACGTATCAACCAGTGAGTGCCGGTCGCACCAGACCAAACCAAACATCTGAGTTGCTGCGCTACCGTCTGTGGCGTCGGCGTCTGCAAAAAATCGTAGACCAAGAAAATCATCCCGCACGACGGACGACGCCGTCAGTGCATTCGTGGCCGTGCTCGAACATCGACGGGTCTTTTCTCTCCACCATTCGCCGAGCCGTCGTGGAACCCGGAAAGCTGTCGGCCGTCTCCATGGATACGATCGAGGAGGTGTTGCAAGGATCCCACCGACCAGTAGTGCACCAGCCGGCGACGAGGACGCGCTGGCGAACATCCCCGTGTGCCCAGCGGTTCAACAAAACAGCACATCAACTTGCCGCCAGCAGCGTAACAGGGGGAACTGTGTAGTGAAATTAAATTGCCTGTATAGTTGTCTGTAGTGTTAGAAGTTTTCCACCTGACAGTTTTCTCTCTCTCTCTCTCTCTCTCACTCTCTCGTCCGGTTTCGGAAGTTTACGTGCAAAATTTTACCATCGAAAATAGATGGAACGTTGCTTCCGTTTGTTAATATAGACCCGTAAGGTACAAAACACCGTTCCTAGTGTTCCGGAGTGTGTGTGGGCGGGGGTAGCATTCCTTATGTCCGCACCCAACCCCGCGACGAACGTGGTAAGCCGCAAATCTTAATGTCAATTTCGTCCCACATATAACTGCAAAAGCGCAAACTTTTACCACGCTATCGAGCCCTGGGCGGACCACCGTTTCGATCCGTACCATCTCGCTGCCCTTATTCATCGAATCATCATCGTTCGTGTGGAGATATCCACCGTGCCCTAGTGTGTACGCGTTCTTAATGTGATCAATATGTGTATATGTGCGAGTGTTAACGTTTGTTACATGTGTCTGTGGTGTGAATTTATGCGATGCGCTGCGGGAGAAGCACGTTAATTCGTGCAAAAAAAAAACGTTAATTTAACGAGCTTCCTTAGCACATAAAAAATCGTCTACTTCAGCCTGCTGCCGTTCGGGGGATGCAACTGTTGAATGAATGGTGCGTGTGTGTGTGTGTGTGTGTAAAGTGATCGTTAAATAACCCACTGCTGGTTGGAATGTGATGAGAGTGGTGTTTTTTTGTATATAACCAAATCTGCAAAGTGTGCGAATTGTTGAAGGAAAAAAATGGAAAAATATATATTAATGTTATAAAAGCAATTTTGCGTCGATCGCCGGCATCAAGCGTATGGAAACAGATAAAAAAAAAATGTGCTGATCAAACCGAGCGTTGAAGACGCCGCATCGGGGCTGACTGTGATAAAAGTGCTTTTGTTTAGATTTATAGCAGCGTCGACTGCGTTTGCGAGTGTGAAATAAATATGGCGGTACGGAGAAGCAGTGCAAAGCAGTTAGAAAGAGTGAGACAAATTGAAGCGGTAACAAAGATGCGCCACATCTGTGGACTGTGAAGTGTGAAGAAACGTCGGTACGTGTGGGAAAATAGGCGTCGGAAAAATCGGAACGTACGTGAATTATTACATTTTACGCGAGACTTTACGCTAAAAGCTTGCGAGCTTTTCCGACCAGGAGGCGAGTGAATAGTTAAAAAATAGTGCCAACATTCAGTTACTTTCGTTGGTGTGCGCACAAAATCCCGCACCAGGTGCCATAAATTAATTATCTCTCTCCTGTGTGTGTGTGTTAAACACCCTAATCTGTGGCTATTTGTAAATTTATTATCTAATCCGCGTTGGTGCAGTTTGCACTAGCTTCGGGGCGATTAACTGCGGCTGCACCTCGTTACATTGTCGGTGCAATCGAAGCTAAACTAAGCTTAAAATAAACACAATAAAATCACACCACAAAAGCGCGAAATTCCACCGAAGGTAAGTGAACCGAAGCGTAGGTTGTTTGTGGAAGGAGTTAAAAAAAGAACCATCCAGACGGGTCGTATTCTCAAGGGCTTTCAGGCTCATGTTTTTTTTTTGTTTCGGTGAGATAAGGGATGTTTTTAGAATCGAAATGATAGCCAACATATCTGCTTCCAGGGTGGTCTTGGACAAGCACCGACACAACATGCACTTCGGGACTGGTTGCGGTTATCAGTCGGATACCTGTTTGTCTACAAAATTTTGGTCTTCATTTTTGTTTCTCTTCCCTGTTTTTGTTTCTCTCCTCGCCCACATCTGCACGCGAGAACTGGTCAAAGCGGGCATTGATGTTGGTCTCATGAAAATAAAACTACAACTCCCCGTACAGCAACCACGCCCGCGAAGTGTGCGCGAATGGTTCTTTCTTGTTTTGTGGCTCGCTATTTCACTCCTCAATATCTCGGCCTTCCTTGGTGGAGTAGAAATTGAGCCAAACTTCCGTCCATATCGAACCCGGGCGGGCGGTTACGTAAAGTACGGCCTCGGCTTGATTTGCTGTCGCTGTAGCGTTCGGTTGGAGACGGGAAAACTTATTCCACCGCCAATTGCATCTCCGGACACGTGGCAAACTCGAGAATATTTGCCCCGTTTCGCTGCTTTCACTGCGGACGGTCGGCGAAGGAATTGTGCCAACACTATTTATTGCCCCGCCAAACGCCTGTCGGATTGTGAGCCGTTTAAAGAAGGCTTTCTGGTTCGGTGCGAAGGAAGTTTTGCGGGAAGATTGTTATAAAATTGATTTGCAATTTACTCTCCCTCCACGTCTGGAGATTTTTGGCAGCGTTTTGGCGGCGAGTCATGCGAAATAAACATCCTCCTAATGCGACGAAACGGGGATGGGGATGGAAATCGAAACCCATCGTTTTAATCGAAACGATCAATTTCGTACGCTGTTGTTGGCGGTGAATGTACGTTGAATTGAGTGAAGTGATATTAATCGAACACGTATTTAAATCGACTGAAGTAACCCATGTAGAAATGCTACGTTGAAAGCAATGCAGTATTATATAATGTTGTTTTATTTCTTTGTGTTTCGTCTGACGAGAGTTTTTGTCCGTCGATGTGTGAACCTTGGAAACATTTTAATATTTTTTCAATAATTTTCTCACAGTTTAAATTACATGATAACGATAGAAGTCGAATTAGGAATAAGAATAAAAAACAGGGATACTAACACAAAATTTTGGCCACATATTTTAGTTCATCTGCTGAATAAACCTTGCAAATGTGAAAATGAGTGAAAATTTTTAAAATGTCCCCAACAACCTATAATAATATGTTATAATAATATGCAAAATTCAATAGTTTGCTGCAATAAAAAAAGAGTTTCTCTTAATTCCTATTTTGTATTAAAATAATCTGACCTTACTTTTAACTCGAAAATAAAATATGTGTTTTAAAATGTTATTTTTTACCGGTTTTTTTCAAAAGATTTGCTTTTAATGCGCTTTGTGATTATAGTTTTACACATAAAAACATTTAAAAATTTCAATTTAATGCGATTAGCTTAAAATTAGCTTAAATCGTCCTTTTCTTGATAAAACTTTTAAAATTATCATAACTCATGCAAGGGGCTGCTATGCATGAATTACGATTGAAATAATTGTCGAATGCGATGCAATACAATCCGATTACAATGTTGCCACCGTTTAGCCCTATTTGTCAGTGTATCTGCACGTATTCGTTTCGTCGAAGCATCCCTTAACGTCCAGCTCACACGGGCAACATCTGCCGTGTCGTTTTCCAGCCGACTCACCGGTCCGTGCACTGCGGTATGGACCAATAAACAATCGATTACGATTATTTGTTTGCCGAAAATTGAACGCACGCCAACGCACGGGTAGTTTCGAAACCGCCCGTGGGTGCGAAGAACGTGTAATTTTATTAGTACACACAATTTCGCCTCGATCGATGGTTTCTATAACACGTTGTCGCCTGGTGCATTCGACAAATTAATCCCATTAACGTGATGGGCGAACGAGCCAGTGGGTGCCATTTGTTTGCCATTCGAGATCAAAGACAAATGGGTTAGAAAATGAAGATTGTAAAGTTTGACAAATGTTTGCTCCCACGGGAGGAAGGCGCTTTCCGGCTGGGATGATCGTTTCCCCACCCGAAGTGCGGTTATGAGGGTTTTTTTTCATGCGCTTTCTCTCTCTCCCCTGCTCTTTCTATCCATTTGGTTTGCGTTGATGAGCTCGTCTAGACGTGAGGGATGATAAATATTTATACCACCAGGGGCAAACGCAACGACCCTACGCACTGCTGCGTCAGCCAACCCGGTGCCGGCGCAATGTGTTTAGATAAGAAGTTCAATGCTTGTCTTACCGCGCGGCCCTTTGCCGCGTCCCCCGCGTCCTCAAAGTAAACACACCGCGTTTCGCAGCATAGGTTTCGGTCGAGTCTTTCACGCGTGAAAATCGGGAGCCGTTATGCGATTGTTGTCAAAAAGTAAAACAACCCTTCGCATGTGCGGAGGCCATGCGCGCTGGGGGCGAGGAACCGCACCGCAAACTACAATAATAATCATAAAAAAAGCCAATCTCGAAACAGCGACGCGATTCCGGGCGCTGACGAAATTGGCGAAGCGCATGATTTAGCTCCCGGGCTGTGGCGGGCGTGGAAAAGGGAACCGTGCACATCCCACATCCTTTATGCTTTGCTGCTCAACCGAACCACGCTGGATGCAAAAATCGATTTACGGGAATAGAAGTGATGAAACTGCTCGATAACCTCTGCTCTCCGGCGATAAGCGCCAACCTCAAGCTCAAATGTATATATAAAAAAATACACAAACCGCGTTCAAACTTTTGCGCTTATCTCGGCAGTTGTTCGGAAGCCAGCAACAGCAACGGCAATTTGGAGTAATAGTATGTACCGCCCAGGCCCCACCCTTTCACTCCCAGCCGGCGGCAGACCATTTTCAATTTACAATTTCTGTTCAATTGTGCGAGCTTGCGGGATTGTTTGTGTTTCTGTTGTCGCCGGAATGTTGTTGTTGTGCCGCCAGTTCGGCTCGCTTCCGTGCATTACTGTTGATGGGATATTGCTCTTTACTGGATGGGAAATGTTGGCATTAAAGCGCGCGTCCGTACTTCTCCGCCCGGCTAAGCCGCTAAGCTCTAATGGCTCAAAACTCATTTCGTTTTATGTGTTCTCTCTTTCTTCTGCAGCAGGAAATCGACGCGTGTCGATACGCGTGCTCCATCGGCGACGTCATCTTCGTCATCTTCGGGACGAAGGCTTACCCTGCAAGGCATTAAGGCAGTGAATGAAAGCTCCGACCGAAAAAAAATAAAGCAAAAAAGAAAATTAATCCTTTCACACTCGCACCGTGCCGGTTGGGTAGTAACAAAAGTAATTAAGTGCTTAAGAGACTAACTTCTCGGTGTCTGTGTGTGTGCGTGCGTCTGTTTTTGTGTTCCATTGTGCGTTTTTCTTCAATGTGATCTAGCTTAGACTAAACCAAGCGACGGCGAGAGTTTTTCCCATTTCCCGTTGGCATCCTCCGAAGCTGCCTCACCACGATGAAGCTGCTGGTCGCGTTGCTGTTCATTGCTGCAGTCAATTTCCCCATCGGTAAGTAGCGGTATGCTAAAAGGCTCAATGCACTGAAAATATTGGCTGTGCGCATTACCCACACGCTTACCGAGTCCTTTGGGTTGTGTGTGTTTGTTTGTGTTTTTTTCCCTTTCCACTTGTTTGAAAGTAAAGCAGCAGTGCATTATGCCGAGCGTTTAGCGCTGAAGTCGGTGAAAAATGTGAAGCGATCGGGACGCTTTCATTTCCGGCAGCTCGGTTCGCCTCCGGTACGTAGTTTGTCGTCTGCGTTGCGTTTGGAGCAATCCCAGCCAGCGACTGGCAACTGGCGGCTTCCATAAACAAATGCAATTTTACGACCACAGGAAGTAGGAAATCGCTGCCACCCGATATGGATCGGTTTTTATTAAGTCGGGTGTGTAAAACAATAGAGAAAGCGCTTTGTGTTTGAGACCAGTGGCGGGGTATGGGATAGGATGGAAACAGGGAAGTCGTTGGTTTATGGTTTCAAACGGGGAGGAGGCTTGGGAGCGACATCGTAAACAGGCTTTTCTTAAAGTTCATGACCGACAGTGTTCCAAGGGCAGATAAGTTTAAATAATCGTCCGAATCTTTTAGTTTATCTTGCTTTTAAGGCACATAAAAAAGATTCTTCAAGGTTTTTCTCATTTTCTCAATGAAATAATAAGATTATTCGATCCATTTGTGATCAGCTTACGCCTTGATGTTCTCCAACGGAATTATCTTATTCTTTTCGATTTTTTTCTTCTTGTTATAATCGATTAGGAAACTGAAATAATTTTTTATCACCAAACTTTTATAGCGGGTATTTTCACACACAAATTGAAAAGAAAAACTGAATAAAATCGTTCATCGCTGAATGACAATTATTTCATTCCATCCAAAAGATTTGCTCAAAATGTAAACAAATACAATCTGCCAAACCTAGTGGACGATTAATTATTGTCACTTTTCGGTAAAGTGTTCATTAAAAAATAGTTAATTTTGTATCGTTGATTACAAAACCAACGTTTTTTTTGCCAAATTTGATCATTTGATGCTCTCTTAAATTGGAGCGATCAAATGACAAGCTGTTTTTGTCAAACAAACGAAAAGAAAATCTAAAAAACCGCTTTGGTAAGATAAGTCTTCTTTCTCAGAATCAAGACATTTTTTCGTTTGATGTTTAAACGTGCTTAATGAGCTGCTCGACTTTTTCGCCTCGTGCCCTGTAAAGAAAACGATGAGCTCACTTCAGCATACAATTGACTCCCGAAACATGAACCAGCATTCTTTGAAATTAAACAAAACACGAGCCGAACGCCAAACAGTCTTCCAGACCCCGCCAGCCGCCATCGTGTCATATTCCATTAAAAAGGCGGACGATACCTTTGTTTGACATTCAATCATGTCACCCGAGAACGGGGTAGGGAAGCAATGCGGTGGGCCTTGAATTTTATGTGCCATGCTCCATGTGGTGGTTGCGGTGGTGGCGTGAAGATCGATTCTTTCTTCGGTAATCATCATCATCAGCATCGCCCCGGGGACAGGTTACTGGCCGTTGATTTACACTGTCGTGTTTGTGGTGTACAAACAAAATTTGCGTTTCACCAATGTGTCCGGTAAAGGAATGTGGTGGGTTGGTTTTAGACGCTCGTGACGACTCATGTCTATCAAATTCAGCCTGCACGAAATTGTTTCTTACTCAAACAGCAATGTATTTTTTTTACTTTACTTCCAAAAGCTTGCTTCATGCAAACCGCTTATTGTGTAATTTTTGATGCCGTAATTTTGATTATTTTTCCTGGTATAATTATTAACACGCACATAAGGCGACTAACAGGTGAAAGGATCAAGTAAAAAATAAAAAATGTTTCACCGAAGCCTGGCACTGGCTGGTTTGCTCTGTCATTTTGATTAAATCATCTGCCAGGTCAGGTGACGAGGGTCATACTCCGTGTTGGTGCTTGGTTTTTATTAGACCAGCGCAATCATACCCCAAGCGGCATCTGATACGACATGATTGTAAGCAATTTTGAACAAACAAATTTATGGATAATTTCAAACATGCTGCTCTTCATCCTGTCAGCGTTTTTACCTCTGTTTTACCTCGAATATGGACAGCCGAGAAGGACCCTTTTTTGGCACTTCTGTTCAGTTTGATGCGGATGATATGGACATAAGTCCGTTCCAGTTCGTACTACGCTCAGTGCGATGAAAAATTTGCTTCCAATGCCGTGCTTCGGACGTATTTGTGTGGCAAGTTTTTAAAGTGATTTTTTTTTCCATTGAGATTGAAATGTGATCACTTACGAAACTCCTAACGTACCCTTTTTCGTCGAACCGCTTCTTCGTTCGCTGGGTGAGGTGGAAAGGGCTGATGTTTGTTCGTGAGATCGATTGCAAATCGAGTGTTGTTCTTACAGGAGAAGCGGCTTGAGAAAAGACGGAGATAAATATGGAATCGAAAATGAAAGCGCAAAATGTGATGCTT
>JXXA01017590.1:0-11009 GCA_000956255.1 Anopheles punctulatus
TTACTAGAAAATATGATTTAATTAATTTACAACTTTTACATTTACCCTTTTGCACAATTATTTGCAGAATAATTCATTTCAAATAGTTTTTCATATGAAAATTCTGAACTATCTCTCTCATTCAAGTCCATTATAACCAAGACTCTACTGGAGATGCATTTTTGTCCACGTAATGCCGTTCCCGCTGGTCCGCATCACACGTTTACCTCCTCCACCGCGTGTAGCATGTATGAGTAAACAGTCACCGAACACCGAGCAAACGTAACGCGGTGTGTATGTAAGCGATCGTTATCAGTTTGATTGGTTACCAAATTGATTTGCATACCATCCAATTCCAATACCCTCGAACGAGATACAAAGCGAAAAGTATTTGTGGCGTAGAATGCTTCGTTACGTATGAGCATTAGTCAACTTTAATCATTGAAATTGGTTCAACCAAGCGAAAGCAGATGGTAAAACGGATATATTGTGTTGTGCACAAACCGCAATCCATAGAGCAATATATTGAAAGCAAACACTCCTTAAATTTTAAACATCCACACGAACCCGCTGAGAGTTTGTTTGAATATTTTCGAAATATTTTGAATATTTTTTTCAGTGGTGGTAATGCTAGCGGCGTTAAAATGTATATATTGTCTTACTTAAATTTACCCATTCCTTCCAGAAAAACACGTTGTGAATAGAACTGCACCTATGTGTACACTATCGTTACATTCGTGCTCCGAGCGTGCAAACACACGCTCGAGAAGCGTATTGTAGAAAGCAAAAACAATTCAAGGGTTCCAGGCCAATTTCGTGTGATATTAATTTTATCTGCTTCTGTTGCGTCGTCGTTGTCGTCGCTATCGGTCTGCACATTTCGTATGTATGTTGTTGCAATCAACGTTAACTGCGACTCCAACTGCAACCGAAGGAATAGTTCGAGCAGAAGTGCGCGTTAAGAGCGAGGTAGCGCATACTAAAATACTATTTTTAGGATAGGATTTCAATACGCACCACCGATCGCTTGGGAAGGGGTGCGGTGTGCGGAAAAGCATTTAGAAAGCTATGCAAATGTGGTCCTTTTTTATAGGTTGTTGCGCGTTACGCGGGAAGGCTGTGGCATTTCTCGCAGACGTACTGTTTTTAGTTAACTCTACTTCTCGATCGTGATACGATCACCAGGAAAAAAAACCCTCCTCTCCTTGATCATCCTCCGTAGTTAGCCCGTTGTACAAATGTTTAGAGAGAAAGAAAAGCGTGTGGAGCTATTTTGAAGTGTACCCAGTACGGGAACCGTGTTTGCGAATTGTACAATAAGCAAAACGAAAGAGAATAAACTGCAACCGAGCAGGCACTAGAATAGGAACGAACCAAATATATTATACACCGAGCGAGCGTGGCGTTCTTCGCGTGGGGCGCGTGGTGCTACAAGTCAACATCATGTAACTGTTTTTTCAATTAATTTTAAACCAACATGTTCTTTCCGAACAAACGTTCAGTATGCACCAGACGCCACAGGAGGAGGAACGATCACGGGAGAATAGGGGTGAAAAGAAACACGAAAGACTTTCAATAATTGTGCTTAAGCGCGCGCATACACTAAACTCTAGCGAGACATACATTTACACTATATGGTTCTGGTCGTCGGACTCATGATAACGTGTGCAAGAGGCAATATCGTGAAAAAAAAACAACATGTGATTTGAAAAGAGCCCGCCAAAGGCATCTTCGTATGTGTTCACTCGCGCAAGAAAAACAAAAGGAATCATATATCGTCGTTCAAACTATTCCATCATCACCCACTGCTCACACACTGCTCCCGCACCTTAACTACACCGGACCCGGGGTATCGCCGGTAACACCGAACGTAAATCTTTACACCGAAAACACGAAACATATGACACAACCCACACCCTAGTACACCGACGATGAGGAACACGAAGAGAGGCACCCAGGAAAGGAAAGTGGTGGATACACAGAATATAGGAACACATATTTACCGAATTATAACAGTTACCTATCTATTGGATTCAATAAAATTCGGAAACAGAACGCAATGCGGGTTTATTTTCCATCTCGGTGAAAGTTATGAAAGAATAAGCTGTGCGATACAAACTTCGACTGCGAGACAAACACAATGGTTACTAGGATAAGTGTAGAATGAATAAAATTGGATGTTTTGAACTGTCTCAACGTTTGGAATAAATATCCTTTGCGTTCTTGGCCGCAAAGGTCTGGCCAGCTAGTTAAACTAGTGTGTTCAGATATTGAAATCTTTTTACGACAGTATTGCCGCACAACATCGCTCATAAAACTTTCAAAACACATCCGATGCTACTCACGAGCTCTTTAATTCACTTTCCTTGCTGCGAAAAATGGGCCGCTTGAATAATTTATCCATACTGTCATATAAATGCGCCAATAGACATGACACTCCGCTCGCAAATGCTGCTCAGTGATTGAACGATGGCGGTGAGGAACGCGTTCCGTGCGCTGTATCGCATACTGGTCGACTACTGCTCCAACTGCTCCCTAGCCGGTGTCGGGTACATCTCCAACCGGAAGTACCACTGGACGGAGCGGCTGTTTTGGTTCGGCTGCATAGTGCTCGCCTGGACCGGTTCGTATCTGCTGATCAAAACGTACATGGAGCTGTTCCGCAAGGACGCGGTCAGCATTGTGGTGGAAAACCTGGATCCGCGGAAGGATTTTACGAGCTTTCCGTCGGTGGGCGTGTGTGAGATGGGTTACACCAAGCAGCAGTACGATGCGCTGCAGCAGCTGATCGAAGGGTTCCGGGAGAACGAGGAGATGGAGTACAACTACGACGTGGAGGAGTTTATGCTACGCCTGATCTACCACAATCTGTACAACTACGGTTCGATCAAGTCGTACTGCGCGATGTACAAGGACTGTGACGACTGTGTCAAATGTCCGGTGGATGGGTATCCGAAGTTTTCAGTCGCGGTTAGGGCGAACTGTTCGCAGCTGTTCGACGAGTGCCGCTGGAATGGGAAGGTGTTTGACTGCTGTCGCTACTTTCGCCCGATACAAACGACGATGGGATCCTGCTTTCTGTTGAACTCGGTGCAGACTATTCAGAAGTAAGCCTTGCGGTGGGGATGTGTGGTAGTTTGCAGGGAAGTGAAATCTCTTTTCAACACTCCAGATACGGTCCGTGGTGGTTGCGTATGGATATGAGCATGGGATCACCGAAAGGAGAGCTGCTGTTGAACTTCAGTCGAGCAACTACCGTAAGAAAGAAGATGGAGCAATGATAACTTTCCGGATAAACTCGAAACTCCCATCCACAGGCTTACGTGCAGAACGAAGAAGACATCCCCCATATGCTGCTGACAACGCTCCAGTTCAATCAAATGCCCGAAGGATACGCCAGCAAAATCTTCATCACCGTGCAGAACATTGCGAACGATCCTCTGGTGCGCACCGTCGGCAAAGACGTCCGCCGTTGTGTGTTCCCGGACGAGTACACCGACACGCACTACGCAAAGTATAGTTACAGCGTGTGCGTCACCGATTGTCTGAAGATGGCGCAGATAAAAACGTGCAACTGCTGCCACCACAACATGTTACTCGGAAGTACTAAAACGCGTAGAATGTTTCCAAACGGTCGGTGTAATAAATGGTAACTTTTCACAGAGAACGATCGAAGCCCCGTGTGCGGATATGACGGCCTCAATTGTCTCGATCAGCGTGATCTGATGTTTCCGCAGACTACCATCATGCAGCCGTGGCGTACGAACGGGCTCGTGTGCGATTGCTTTCCCTCCTGTACCGAGCACGAGATTCGCATTATCGGTCGCGAATCCGACACGGAACCACGCACCGGACGCTCGGTACTGATCAAGCTGATAGGACTTCCGTCGCAGCGCTACCGGCGACAGATCGTACGCGAAGACATCGACGTGGTGGTATCGATCGGGGGCATTTTGGGCTTGTTTACTGGGGCGAGCATTCTGAGCTTGGTAGAATTTATTTACTTCTTCACGGTACGACTTGGACTGTACGTCGTGACTGAGGTCAAGGAGGAAACTGAGGAGGGTGAGGAGGGTGAGGATGGTGAAGTATCTGATCAGCATGATGTGGACAAGAAACCGGAAGAGAAACATATTGATTGAGTTGAATTTTTTTATTCATAGAGTTAGACTATTTTATATCATCGTAAGCAGCTTAAGTCTAGTAGCACAGTTTCGTTGAATATTTGCTTCATTATTATTGTGCAAATGTGCGGCTTTCTGGTATCAATCTTCAGACGTGACGGACCTACCATATTGCTAATAAACTTTCGGACCAACCATAGTTTTTTAAGCGTGTCCGCACTTCTTATTTACTTTCATAACATAAATATTCTTGCTTCGAACACTAATGCGCTAGGTCTAATAACTCCTCCCCCGTCGTCGTAGTAACACCACGGCGGGTCAATTGCACCCCGTGCCCGACATAGCTCACGGTGCGAAAACTGTAAAACAGGTCATCCAACGGTTGCCAGGGACAACGATTGGGTGTTATTCGGTTACCAATATTCCAAACCCCCATATCCTGCAATTCAGAGTAAGCTGGGACTGGCACGGAGAAGTCCTGAAGTTTTCGCGCTGTCTGGCTTGGTGTGGTGACCAAAGGGACGGCTGTATTCTACCCCTTTCGAAATTTTTCCGCACGAACAAGTAAGAATTGGCGAACAGAGAAAAGCGGGGAAGCGTTCGGCGGTTGCTGTTTGGCATAAAATAAATGTTTACCGTGCCGTCGAAGTTTTTCTGACGGGTTGTCATAAAATTGATTCACCGAACGCGAGACCCTAGTCTCTAGTCTGTGGGCGGACGGGTCTGTGCAGGAAGGCACGATGCTGGTGAGGGCAAACAAATCAAAGGACGCAGAAGACAACACGGTAGGTTTCCGTTGAGGGGCTTGACGATAGTCACAGCGCGCTAGAACCAATACATTCGCCCTGGTGCTATTGTGAATGGTTTGCTCGTGTGGTTTTAGTGTCTGTTTCTTGCTGCTCGTGTGGATATTGCAACAGTTTCTTTGCAGTCGTCAACAGAATTGGCTGATTCGACGGAACTCGGTGCCATCTATCCTTTGGCCGTGCGGGATAGCAACTTCATGGAGGAGTTGAAGGACACGAGCATCCACCACACGGCCCTCCGGCTGGCAGAGGACATAAAGACGATGAAACTGTACGGCAATCTGTACAAAATGGTGCAGGTAGGTGGGGACATTGTTGATTCTGGCATATTCGCTCATTGATTCGGGCTCCGCTCGCCATTCCTCCGCAGAAGCTGTCCTGCTCGCCGGAAGTGGACAAAGACGACATGAAGCAAACGCTCGAGGCGGCGATCAAGGCGAACGGGCTGGAGATCGAGATACGCAACGTCATCTACCATCTGATCCGGAACTCCGTAAAAAGTGACACTCGTCCAACGCCGGCCAGCAGCGATCCGTTGAACTATCTACGCCGAGCAGGTATCCAATGGGAACGACGGGTACGCAAGTCGTTGAACTCGATGTGCTCGGAATCGAAAGTGCAACTGCACGGTCAGATGCGCACCGCATCCGACCGGGAGGAGATCCTCTCCAAGTGGGACGAGCTCAGCACCTATCAGATCGATCTCAGCAACTATCGACCGGTGTACGCTCCCAAAGATCTGCTCGACGTGCTGCTATCGCTCAAGGGACCGATGAAGCAGGATGAGACTGAGTAATCACAACTACACACACACATACGCTCTTAACGGGGATCCGCGGTCAATGTGGAGTTCGCATCATGTAGGACTAACAAATGTCAAATCTTTTCCTTTCCCAATTTTAGCTTCCTCCCGAAATGGGAGTTCTCACACATCTCGCTGACGGTGAAGAATCTGTTCGAGCTGCGCGTTCACTTTTCGGAGCTGCTCAGGAACGATAATAACTTCGGAGATTGGTCAACGACTTGCCAGAAAACGCTGAAAACTCGCCACGCACCGCTCTGCCAACAGGCGCTGAAAAAAGGTGTCACACCGCCACCGTTGCGTGGTGCGCTCTGGTCATACGTTCTGGGGAGTCACGTGGAGCAGCATGTGCGTGTGGTTTTTTTTTTCAAATCTTTTTTGTTTTCTCGAACTATCCCTGACCGTTACGGGTGGTAATTTTGATCTGTTACATTGCGTTTTACAGCACATCGAACACTGGGAAGCACTGAGGCAGTCGGTGTTAACTAACGAGTCCATAGTGGACAAATTGGTCTTCAAAGATGTACAGCTGACTGCGACCAACGACGATCGTTACTTCGTATTCGAGGATGTGCTCTACCAGGTAAGACTTTCATGCTTGGACGAAGTCTTCAAACGAATCCATCCACAAAAGCTATTAGCCCACTTGGACGTGTGTTGAGCAATTTGATAGCGAAACCAGAAAGTGAAGAAATGCTCCTAACAGCGTTCGTGAAGATTCTTGTTCTTGTTTCTACTAAAACATGACGATTTTGTGTTTTTTCTTCTTACGAAACTTCTACCGTTTCACCTTTCATGCATCAGATCATGCTCTGCTTCAGCCGCGACACTGAAATCAGTCAACTCATCCAGGTGGAGTTCACCAACTCGGCGAAGGCAAAGCAATACGAGGGACCTCCGTGCGGGTTTGTCCCATTTCACGGCATCTGCATGTTGGCGGCCCCGTTCTGCTACCTGTACGATAATCCCGTCTCGCTCTACTACACCTTCCGTGCATTCTACATCCGCTACTGCCATCGGTTGACGACGATCAACACACATCCGCAGGGTATCGTGAGTTTGTGTCTGCTGTTCGAGAAGCTGCTGCAAACGCACGAACCGCAACTGTGGTCCCACTTCCGTGAGCTTCAAATTCAACCGTAAGTAGCAGGTTTGGTTTGTGGATTGGTTTGTTCTATCTTACCGGTGTTGCTCGATGCTTTTGCTTTCACCGGCAGCATACGGGTGGTGTTCAAGTGGTTGATGCGCGCATTCAGCGGCCATCTACCACCGGAACAGCTACTCATACTGTGGGACTTGATATTGGGCTACGACAGTCTCGAGATACTGTCCCTGTTGGCGATCATCATACTGAGCTTCCGGCGGGAGAGCCTCATGCAGGTCACGTCGGTCGAGAACATCGAAGCCATCCTGTCGGATCTTTCCTCTGTCAAAGTACTGCCACTGATTCAGCTTACACTATCGCGCGACTAAAATCGACCGCGACGATTGCGTGCTGTGCTGATACGAAATAAACGAAGTGTTCATTTTATTTTTGTACCATTATTAACAGCGGTGTTTTGTCGTTTTATTTACTCTCACCCCGACTGACTGACCAGACAGTACACGGGCAATTAATGCAGACTATCGTGATCGACACGTGCGTTTCGATTTCCCACTGCTCCCCCCCGTTCAGTCCCTTTATACTCGACACTGAACACACTCGTACACAAACGCGCGCCTACTATGAAAAGGGAGTTCCGATTTCGATCGGTTCACCAATTTTTAGGTTTAAAGCTAAGCTTCGATAGCCACGATGCGTTGGAATCCTTGATTCCTTTCAGTTCCTCTACGTCGCCCGCACTATCGCTCCCTTCCTGTGCCTCTCGGATACCGGCTTCCTTGAGCTGTTCGATTAGTTTTTGGCGGAAGAGCAGCTTTTGGGGAAGCTGTGCGTCCTGGTCCTCGGTGAGGCTTTTCATCTTCGTTATTGCCTCCGGGTACGTAAGTCCGTACCATTCGATCTCTTCTGGTGTGTACTGTTCCAGGTAACAAGCGAACTCTTTAAGGTAGTCCTTCTGTTTGGTCGGTTCCGTAGCTAGCCGCGGACAGCCAGCAAGCAGCTCTTCTAGGATTTTTTTCTTCAGTTTGATAGCCAACATTGAGCGTAGGTCACATGCAGGCGTTTTTAGAAGATAGTGGTCGAATCCGTGATGATCGTGGATCTGCGCTAGCGTGCGGTCGGTCACCGTCACCGCCATGTATTCGTTCAGCACGCGACTATGGACAACCGATCGGCGTAAGACAGGCACCCAAAAGTGTGGCACGCGCCGTTTATGCGGATTGCGTTTCTGGAAACCCTTTATCACGGCCTCACCACCCCAAATGCCATCGTGCGACTCCGGCGGATCGATCAGCGGAAGCGGCACGTTCTGAATGGGTGTCACGAGCCCGGTAATGTCCTCCCGCTGGAACATACCTGCAAGATAGACGATGTTTGCGTATTGATTTACTGTTTCACTATTTTGTCTCAAGAAACCCACCATCCTTCGGCACGTAGTGGACCGCCGCGGGCTGTTGATTCTTCCATTCGTTCCAAAACTTCCGGTACGCCTGCGGCAAGAGCGCACCCAGACCTTTGGAGAATCTGTTCGATTTCCGCAAACCGTAGAGCAGATTTGCTCCCTGCAAACGGAATCAAGTAAACACGCCATAGGATGATGAAATATGCGCTCGGTTACAACATCAAAACACTGGCGACCAAACTGCGTCATGCGTTTTGTTTCGTCCTCCCTTTTTGCGATGAGATTTTTGAGTGGTCCGTTGGCGTTCTTACCTGTGGAGTCGCTGACGCCATTCAAAGAACAATTTTGATGAAGGTTTTTATAAAATATTCACAAAAAGGATTGCAAATATTCACTGTGTTGTTGTGTGCACGGGAGTGTTTTTTTATTTTCTTTATCATATGGAGATTTTGACGTTTGTCGAAGTGGTGCACAGTGGTTTTGAATACATTTTAATCTTTCTTTTTTACTTTTTCAAACAAAATATCTTTATTTACACAAAAATGTTCCAATATAACAACAAAACATCTTAAGTTATTTTGCTTGTTAAAAGTAATTATAATTAAATTATACAAATAAAATGTGTTTATAACAGACCGAAACGGTCAAACTCACTGAAAGTTCGTGACGTTAAAATCTGTCACAACGAATGACGGCTACCGATTGTGCCGTGTTGTCGTCGTTTTTTTCATCTGCGTGTAATTTACTGTTTTCTCCCGGGTTTTAACGATTCGATAATAGCGTGTTTTGTTCTCGTCGATAATTTTCTGTAAAAACGTGCCCAAACATGGTGGATTACGGAAAGCAATTCATGCTGTACCTGATGGACGAGAAGTGCTACGATAATTACTTCGTAGAGTTTGACCTGCTCGATGGTGCGTTTGTTGGTATCTTATCGTCGAAATGGGTGACTCTAATTCCTCTAACCTTTGGCGTTTCCTACAGGCGACTGCTTCCGAGCGCTGCTCAGCAAGGGGTTGGGCTTCGGCATTATTGCCGGCTCGGTGCTGGTGAAGGTGCCGCAGATCACGAAGATAATGGCCAATAAGTCCGCCCGCGGTATCAGCCTGTTCAGCGTCTGTCTGGATCTGTTCGCCATCACGATCCACATGGCCTACAGCTTCGTGAACGGGTTTCCGTTCAGTGCCTGGGGTGATACGGCATTCCTTGCTCTGCAGACAGCAATCATCGCTATGATGGTCCTGTTCTACGGTGGTTCGTCGGCACTTGCGGCTGCCTTTACCGTTGGCTATTCGGCAATGGTGTATGCGCTAATGGGTGGCTTGACGCCGCTGAAGTATTTATTGATCGCACAAGGATTCAACGTACCGATCCTGCTACTGGGCAAACTATCGCAAGCATTCACGAACTACAGAAACGGAAGCACTGGCCAGCTGTCGGCAGTAACGTGTTTCATGCTGCTGGCTGGATCGCTGGCACGCATCTTCACGTCGATTCAGGAAACAGGCGATCAGATGATGATCATCACGTACGGTTCGTCGTCGTTCGCCAATCTAGTGATCGCTCTGCAGGTGCTGTACTACTGGAACTCGGACAAGCAGAAGAAAACGAAGGGAGCAGCACCAGCCGCAGCGGCAGCAGCAGTGAAGAAACCAAAGGCCAAGAGCAAGAAAACCGACTAAATCGAATCGATAGACGTACACGACACTAGTCAATTTGCCGCTTTTGTTTCGCTTTTTTGGAAGTAATTTATCTTCTCCGCATAGTGGAAAAGGGGTATGCGTTTCTTCGAAACCATTTCGTATAGACTAGCGGTTGCGGTGCGCGTTACTGTTTAAGCTGTAAGAGGAGCAAACAATTCCACACAACAAAAGACTACCGAAATGACAAAGTTTGTAGTAAAATAAATTTATCGATAATACTCCAAAACGAGTTGCCAATTGCGTTAATAGTTTTATTTGAAATTCTAATTACTCTCTTTAGAGAAGTGTTCCCTCAGCTTGTCCAGCGCACGGAATCGATGCGAGATTTCGTTCTTTTTCTCCTTCGGTAGCTCGGCGTACGTTTGCTCGTAGCCGGTCGGCTGAAAGACAGGATCCCAGCCGAAGTCACGCGGACCACGGGGCGCTACGATATCCCCGTCGGTGCGGCCTTGGAAGAGAATCACCTCACTGTTGGGGTCGGGTGTGTACGCGAACGTGCAGACCGCCTGGGCCGATTTGTCTTCCCAACCATCGAGTAGCTTATGCAACCCTTCCGGACCGAGCTTATCGAGGAACCACTTAATGTATGGACCTAATGGTGTGATCAAAATCAATTAAAGTTCTACGTTTAGCATCGAAAACTACGTCGTCTACTCACCCGGAAGACCCTTCAGCGCATTAAAGCACAAACACGTGTCCTCGACCATCACCGGACCCTGTACCTGCCGGGCCGCTTCTAGGCACTTACGCTTGCAGATGTCGTCGATTTCACCCTGCAGCTCGGGAAGGTCCAGCTTTACGGCGACAATTTCGAGGGGAAATCGAGAACCGAGGATGGCACGGACTTCTTCGAGTTTTTTCGCATTTCCAGTAACGAACGAAATTGGCCGCGCCATGGTGTTGGTTTGTTTTGGTTTTTAATTTCGATGCCGGGTGTACAGGTCGTCGCGTGCTATCTCGCATTATGCGGTTTTATTTCCTTTCGTAAATAGAAATATGCTTAAACTGTTGAATATTATCTGAGAGCAATAAAAAAATATCAAAACAACAAGATAATCAATGAATCAATTTAAGCACCGTTTCATTAATTT